>SRMA01024237.1:0-49251 GCA_007224835.1 Danionella cerebrum
AAATAACTGCCATATTTTATTGTTCTCTGACCCAGATTGCAGCCAAATGTTGACACGAGACAGAAGCAGCTGGCCGCCTGGTGTTCACTGGTGTTGTCTTTCTGTCGACATCGAAAACTCTACACGCTGGATGTCCTGGAGGCACAGGAAAGCCCCATCTTCAACAACAAGAAAATTGAGAGTATCCTTTCAAAGGCATTGTTTGTCTTTTTTTACAGGGAACATTTTTGCAGAGCAAATCACTGCTCCTTTCATGCCATTTTATGATGATTTATGCAGTGTATAAAGATTAGGTACGATATGAAAATATTTTGCTTAACTGCGTTCTTCAGGAAAACTTTCAGTCGAAGCCATTCAAATAGTTTTTGAAGAGCTGAGGAAAAAAGGTGGGTTTCTGCATGCATTAGCAAAGAGAGAACTGGAAAGCATTGTATTAATGGATTGCTTTTTTTACAGGAAATTTGGAATGGTTGGATAAAAATAAATCACGGTGTCTTATAATGTGGAGGAGACCAGAGGCGTGGGGCAAACTCATCTATGAATGGGTGAGATATAAATAGCTCAGAATGTAATCACCATCTCAGATGTTGTTACGAGTTAAAATGTGACCGTGTTAACTGGTTAGCCAGAGGTAAACATCAGCAGATTCAGCAAATTATCTCTATTTTACTCCTATTTTAATCTGTGTCTTAATTTTCCTTTTTCAATCATTATTTTGCTTTCATATGACTTCTTTTCATGCTCGATTTTATTCAATGTACTTTCTTTTTATTCTTTGTTTCCAATGTGAGGCACTTTGAATTACCCCGTGTAGTGCTTTACGAATAAACTTGCCTTGCCTTTTAATACGCTTTAACGTGACCATTCCAAGAAACAATTAACTAAACAGGTAATTGTTTTATTTGGTGAGTAAAAGCTTTTCAGCGGCTTATTATGAATGGACAAATGCCCCAATCGCCTTTCGATCCGTCGTCTAAAATGTGACTATTCTCGTGGCATTAGTGGCATTGTAGCTTGTGCTGTCTAGACTTGCACTCCTTGTATCAAGAGGGTTAATCAGTCTGTGATTATTGTGGAGAAAATTACAAAATACAGTGTTTCCCCTAGGATCATGGCCTTGGGGGGGGGGTGTTATAGGTGGTGCGGCATAACACTCACACAAACACTTAATAGTGTTTATATGTTTCTTTTAATTGCAGTATACCAATATATTATAATGTCTGAACAATTACTCTACAATAACTAAACAACTGTACACTGAACTAAACACTAAACATCAGATTTATTTTAATATGTTAATTATTCACAAAGTGTGCAGCTTTTGTCACTGCAGTGTATCTTTCTGGGCTTCTGAAAGAACATTTCCAGAGCATCTTGGTATGGATAGTCTGAAACTTCTGGCCCATTTATTGAGATCCGCATGCAGGCTGCAAGATGGTCCCCTTGCATCCTATTGCGAATGTCTGTTTTGACCTGTAAATACATTAACTGTTAGGCTTTAAAAGTGATAACTGATGGTAACAACAGTAAAAATCAACTTAACATAGTGATAGTTTAAAGCAGGAAATGCCATTGTAGCTAGCTATTAATTAAGCAATTTATTTATCAATTCGTTCATTCATGCTTGTGTGTATTTACTTACTAAGATCAGTCGTGTACAGCCAGGGGGAGTATTTCGCCTCTGACAGCCAAGCTGCGCGATACGGAGGACAATTGTAAACGCGCAAACGTTGAGACAGAAATTACAAGCCATCGTATAAATAACATAATGCTATTTAGTTTAATAAAAGAAAAAAGCAAAGACCTGTTATATATAAATTACTTCTGTCGTTTTTCGACTAAAATAAAATAAAATTAACTTGACCTTCAAGTGGGGCAGGGGGTGCCGTTGGGGGGGGGCAGGGCGCCCCCCCTAATATAATGGTAAGGGAAACACTGAAATAAACTTTTGCCTTTATTGTCCTGCTTGACTGGCAGCATGAACTCAATGGATAAAAAATATTCCTCCATAGCAACTATTGTTTTTACCAGAGCAACCAATTTCCATAATTCTATCTCATCTTAGGAAAGTCATAGAGACATTTGATTTAGTTTATTTTACTCATATTGACACAAGGAACATTATATTACCCCCCCCCAGACTGTTAACCATAGCAACCAATCTATCTCAGCTTAAGGAGACATGTTGACATCCATAGTTTATAAATTAGTGGCCAATAAAGTAGTAAAATATTGACTTGATTTACGTTTAATTGATCAATTGCTCTCCTCCTCCGGTTACATGTGTAGGTTTCAAAAAATGGCCTGGTGAACTCTGTGTTTACACTCTACGAACTCTCCAACGGAGATGACACAGAAAATGAAGGTAATGAAACAGATTCTCTTGTATATACTTCTTATTTTCTGATCGTCTGTGCTTCAATTCCTTCTCTAATGAGGTTTATTAGGTACACCTGCCCAACGGCTCGGTAATGCCCATTTCTCATCAGCCAGATGGGCTGTTCTGAGTATTTCAGAAACTGCTGATCTACTGGATTTCTCCACACACAACCATCTCTAGGGTTTACGGGGAATGGTCGGAAAGAGAAAAGAATCATGTAGCACATAAATAAGACCTGGTTTATATGTCGGTGCAGTACCAGGATTAAAACAGGTGATGGCGACAGAGAAGGGAAAGACGGGCTGCAACATGGGTCCTAAAACCAAACAGAAGTTGAAGAGAAAATATTTTAGCTTAATGTGTGAAATAATAAAGTTGAGTGTCTTTCAGAGTTCCATGGCCTGGAGGATTGGATGCTCCTGCGGTCGCTGCAGGCTCTGCAGGCTGAAGGTAAAGCAGAAGTCATCACTGTGGAGGATGGAAAAGGAGTCAAGTTCTTCTGATCCATGGTTTCTCCTCTCAAACTTTGGGATTTAAGTCTTGGGATGACTGTGCATCACACTCCTCTTCTGAATCCTTGCGTCCTGAGCTTTTCCCAGCGTGAATCCAGCCGTCTTCCTTGTTGGAAAGTGGATTTTCTTGATTGTTTTTACACCTGCGTTTGCGTCGATTAAATGTAAGCTTGTGATCCTTTCAAAGTGAAATCTAAAGACGACGGGATGTTTAGACATATATTTATTATACATAGAGTCTGTCATTATTTACTCTTTCTTCCTTTTTTAAAAGTTCAACCCAAAGGTTTGCTGTAGCCTTTGATTATTGGGTAAAGGAATGGGTTTTTTCTCCAGTTCTCCGTTGAGTTTTTTCGTTACGGAATCTCTTCAGCTTTAGCTCAGCAGAGATGATGGAATCTGATTGGACCAGAAACATGTGTGCTGTAAGGTTTGTATGTGTTTAAACTTGATGCTTCTTTGATCTCACTACGAACTAAACCCAAAGAATGGAAAAGTATTGATATTGTGATTGACCCATATACAAATTTTTGCCATTTCAATTGTGAACAAATAGACAGAAAGAGAGAGGGAAGGTCCCCTTGAGGAACAGTGCTGTATGTGTGAAACACCCCAGGAGCTCAGTGAAGAATATTTTTCGAAGGACCTGAGAGAGAACCAGTTCAGACGATGGAAACTGCATGATGATGGTTGTGCCGCTCGACACTCCGGTACAAAACCCCGGTGCTCAGAAAACCGGAAGCAAAGATGCTTAACAGCAGAAGCTCAAATAACCTGGACGTTACACAGTCGAGGCCCTTGGTGTCACAGTTGGGCCTTCAACACAAACGCAGTGCGGCTGCTCAGGGTGTGTTTGAATCTCGAGGATTTCACATACTAAACTTGAATTGGGAAATGAAATAAAAGTAAAACCGAATCAAGGCACCCTGGGTCCAATCAGATTCGTGGATTGATGTTATGCTAAAAGAGCTTACGCCAGATCAGAACAGTTCTGATCAAAACAACGCAGAAGAACTGTAGAGTTATCGTCTCCAGAGGAGCGTTTTCCAGTAAATAAACAATTTTCAAAAAAAGTTGATTTAAGTAAAAGATATTTTTAAGAAACTGGTTTTCATCGTGGTGATGCGAGCATGAAACAGAATTAATTTCAGTTGACGTTTAAAGCTTTGAAATGGAAACAAAGCATCTTCTCTTGTGTGTCATGGTTTTGAAGGATAAAAATCAGGACAGAATAGGTTCATTGAGACGGATTCTTTTGTACATAACTAGAAACCTATCGAACAAGAGAAACCATTCAATAATGACAGCTTGCATTTGTTGGATGTAACCTGGATCTAGATCATTTGTTTTCATTCCAGTCATTTATCCACAGTCCCTGACAAAAAAAGTCTTGTCGCTTAAGATGAAATTGATCAGAAATATATCACTAATCAAGATTATTTTGACTCGTTTTATCCCTTTTGTAAAAATGTTTCAGTGCAAAACAAAACTCTGAAAAAGTTTTCTAATATTCACAGCTTGGTGAAGATCATTGTCATTTTTTTTTAAAAAACATAAGTGTTGTCTCCTCGTCATCTGAGCTTCAGCTGTGACTAGTAATGGATCATTTAAATATCAGGCGTATAAAAAGAACCCCAGTGCCCTAGACCCTCATCTAGACCACAGAGATCGTCGAGGTGGAAGGCAACAGCAGCAGTCTAAAGTACAAACCATAAAAGAGGCTAAATTCTGGAACAGGATGGTGCTCCACATCAAACCTCCTCAAGGCAAACGTCAAGATGTTCCAGGATTGTCCAGCCCAGTGACCAAACGTAAACATCCCTGAGAAAACATGGAAGGCGAAACGAAAGAATACTGATGAACTCTGTGGGGCACACAAGACTGCTTTCTTTGGTTCTCATGATAACTTCATCAATAATTTGTTTTGATCCTTGCCAATCCGCATGGATGCAGTCCTTCAAGCTTATCACAAGATATTAAATTTGGATCGCGCAGCTGCACTTTGTTTTAAAATGTAAATAGGAGAAAAAAGATAAGAGACAAAATAAGAGACTAGACTTTTGTCAGGGGACTGTTGACTGTTGAAGTGTTGTCACAAAAAAAGGTTAAATAAGATTTCAGGGCTTTGAGGAGTCGTCCTAAAACACAGTTTTAATGTAAAAGCAGATTTTTTCTCATGTTGAAACTTGCAACAGTCTTGTCCTGAACTCGAGTGTGATTCTGCTGTTTTCCTCGCTGTATCTGAGCAACTTTTCTACCAATGTGCAACGACAAATAAACAAGGGAGACGCTTTCAGATCTCTCCTGTATACCGGTGTTTGCTTTGACTTGTCTTTGATTTATGACGAAAGCTTTACGTTAGATATATTTTTACTGCTGTTTGACCTCCATAACCTAATAAAAATAATACATAACATGGTTGTTAGAATTTTTACATCTACAGATTTTGTGAACTCTGTCCACACTGCGACACAGTTTCAATCCCACATCCTGCCAGGACGCCTTTGCGAGCACATTAAAATGTTTTGAAATGAACACTGTGGCCTTTCAGTTAGATGGTTGCCGGTTCAATGCTCGCTGGTGTCCTTTCTGAAAGGAGTTTGCATGTTCTCCCGGTGCTTGCATGGTTTTTCTTCTGGGTGCTTCCCCCACAATCCCCAAAACATGTGACAGGTTAATTAATAAAATCAAGTAACTAATAATAATTAAGTTCACTTTAGGTGTGAATGTTGCCCTGCGATGGACTGTGCCTCCCGCCCGATGTGTGCTTGAGAAGGCACCAGCAGACCCCCGTGACCCCGAAAGGTATTAAGCGGATTGGAATTGACAATTTTGATCTTTGTTAAAAAAATTTGTGCTGTCAATCGATTAAAATTGTTTTTTAAATATTCACAATTAAAAGACAAAAATAAAACTTTGTAGATGTGTAAATGTAAAAAATAATGTAAACTCAAGACAAATTTAAAATCTGATTGTTTTAACTTTCTGATGTAAACAACGTACCTGCAATAAACCATCAACATCCTTCAAATGAACTTGAAAGCCATATTCATTAAACAAGTAATATAAACACAAAAGGAAACATTCAAGACTCTTGTAGGGAAAACCTGAATAACATAAGACTTCACCAAAGGAAGAGGAATAAACCAAATGAACGAATGCCCAGGGTTTGTTCACAAACTCACTATAGCCCCACAGAACATCTAGGCAGTAATGAAACTGAATAGGAAGCCAGAAGAGACGAGACAAATGGTGGGGAAGGGGATTGAGCGATCATGTGATGGAATTCCGATCACTTGTCCAAGGTGGAAGTAAATACACAGGGAAAAAATATAAAACGGCAAAAAGGAAGAAAAAGTCCTTCCTTGGTCTTCTCCATACTTTTTTGCACATTGAACACACGGAAATACAAAAGAACTGCAAATTTATTTTTATGTGTTAAATATTTCTTATTTATTGCATATGCACTACATTCGTACAGCACAAAAAAAAAACATAATAATAAAACAAAAATGTTTGTATTTAAAAAAAAAATACAGAATTCACTACTCTGAATTTTTTTGGACAGTTTCAGGTTTGTTATGGAATTATTGTTTAATAAAATTAAAAAAAAAGAAGCTCGGGTTGTACTAAAAACTGTTTTAAAGTTAAATTATTAGAGCAGTGAAGCGGTAAAAAACACTCAAGCCACCTCAGTATGCAAGCGGATTTGGTGAGGATTGTAAGTGTGGCAGGCGAACTCTTCTGGGGGACCGCACTAACCCCACCACCCGTCCCCAACAGAGGATATCAGAGATGAAGGAGCGGAGGCGGGGTATTCTTTTATTTAAATGAAGCAACACTACATTCCAAAAGAATTAGAAACAAATACAAAAATCATTATGAAATACCATTCCAAATAGCCAACGTAAAAAGTATTAGATTTTAGGGGCTTTATAAATACAATATAAATAAAGCACTGTGCAAAATTAAAGTATAGGTAGGCACAAAAATACAAAGATTTAAATAAAAATAAAAGAATGATAGGGGGGGTTACATGACTATTTACCTAACATTTTTGAGGAACGTTTGGAGCGCATCAAAACAGACCACTGTCTAGCAGTAGCAGGTAAAGTCCATTATTCAAAGGAGGATGGGGGGGGTGTATTAGGAGGGTAGGCTAATATTATCAATAATATTATTATTACTATTCCAACTAGGCTTTGCAATACAGTTGCCACTTAATGTGGGCTTACTGTTTTCTGAAGACATAATACCAAATAACTTGGAAGATTAGTAGAAGTTGCAATTTTTTTCTTCCGCCACCTGGATGTACTGCGCCTTGGATGTACATTTGCCTACACAGTGGTACCTCGCGATACGAAATGTATCCATTCTAGGGTGGGGTTCGTATCTCGAATGTCAAAGCAAGTTTTACATGTAAAATGGCTAAGCCATGCAACTCTCAGAAACAACAGTATAAATAAGAAAAGGAAAAACTGAGAAAAATCAAATAACTTTTCTTCAACCCTTAAATCTACACATGGTTAACATAATAAATGATAATAAAACAATGAAAACAGAATGAAACGAAATAAAATAAATGCAAAATAATATGTTCATAAATGTGAAACCTTATCTTGCGAAGGAAGCGATGCGTGTTCACGAATTACAAACACCCACACGAAACCAAAAGCCTAAAAGAAATAACGTCTATAAAGTAGAATGTGTTGTTTTGTGTTGGAATGTAGCGCAAGCCACAGGAGAAATCTTTAGCTTTCGTTTATGAACAGCCGTTTTCACTTTATAAACCCAGAATAAAACTTTTTAAAATAATTGTGCACAAACATATCCCCATACTCCTCCAGCTGGCTTGAAACCCGACACCGCGGGCTCAGGTTAGTGGGCGGAGCTTCGTGAGAAGAAGCTGCTGTGCACGCGCGCGTCTCCTCAGAACCGAGCTGCACCAGGAGCGAGTGCAACATGTGCTGGTTAAACCCTGGAAGATACGCAAACTACCAGAAATAAGGTACAAGTACCTCTTCATCTGGGTTTTGCGTCTGTGTCTTCTGGTGTTTGCGTGTGTACATGTAGGATCGTTGTTTTTGTTTGGCTTCGTCACAATTATTCACCGCATCTGGAACGCGTTACTACTTTAACGCTAATTACAGTTAATTAACCATGGCTTCACTAAACCTAAAATATGCATACGAATTTTTAGACTAATGTATTGTTTTATTAAAAATTGTACGACTGATAAACAATGTTTACATTTATTTGGTGCAAAATCATGCAATAGGATATTTTGCATATCATACAATACATTTTACACTATATTTATTTAAGCCTGCTCTTTAAAGTGCACATTTATGGAGACACATTGATTTTTTTCATTAGTTTTCATCCAGAATGGCTTGAACAACAAATACAGCAATTATTCAAATGTTGGAGTCACATTTGTGCTAAAACATCTGCTTAATTTGAATTATTTGAGTTTGAGCTGTATTCTCATTTAACATGGTTTGTTTCTGCTTACAGTCCCTCTGAGAGTTTTTGAAAGCTTCATCATGTCTCACGCTGAAATTGAGTTTGCTGGACACAGTTTTCCAGCTTTAACTGTGGACCTCGAAGACGACTGTCTTCCCAGAGTCCCCCTGTTACGAACGCACCCCTTAAGTGCAAGAAGAAACTCCTACGTCCTTCACAAACTTGTGGATATTGACTCTCAAATATACAGCGAGACCCTCTCCAAAGCTCTATCATGGTCCTCAGAGAACATTTTGCTGTCAGAAATGAAGTCAATGGACGCAAAAACAGATGCTTCACCTCCAAGATCTCCATCTCCTATCTCGAGTCCAGAGTCTTCAACGCCTAACCTGAATCCTGATTCCTGGAGGAGCTCCATTCCGCCACCCATGTCAGCTGGCGGCCAGGGTGGTAGCTCAGATTCAGACAATGAGGTTTCGAAGGTGGAGAGCGTGGCTCAACGGCGCCTGGTGTTGAGTAGGTTGGAGCAGGACGAGAAGGAGGACATTGAGACCAAAGCGGTGGCCACTTCCCCTGATGGACGCTACCTGAAGTTCAACATTGAAATCGGGAGAGGCTCGTTTAAGACAGTTTACAAGGGACTGGACACAGAGACCACGGTTGAGGTGGCCTGGTGCGAGTTACAGGTAGGGTCTCCTGAAACATTATCAGTACAAACTAAGTTTAGAATTGTTTGCCGGCTATTACAAAGCTTAGTTGCATAGACGTTGCAGAAACGACGCATGAAGCGACGATTTGTTCTGACCAGTCAGTGACAAACAGGATGTTGTTTCACACTTTTCTTTCCAATTCAAGAAAAGAATCATCTTGGTCTGGTTTTAGAATCCCGTTCAAATGGGTATGAAAATAGAATGTGCTGGAAAAGCCCACAAAAGCACACCAAGATGAGCCGTGTTCGAGTTACATCATTTATGAGGAAATAAAACAATGATGTTTTGCTGGCTGATATTGTTTGGAAATTTTTGGGCGGTTTAATCAGGAACTTTGCCTAAGTTTGGCAAAAATATGACACAATGTACAACAAAGAGATATAACAGACAAAATGTGAAATGCTTCCATTGTATAGAATGCCTAGGCAATGTATAGAATGCCTGATGGTTTTAACAAACTGTGAAAGGAAGTGTTTTTTGCAAAGAGGTTGCATACTTTGGCTAGACATTTTATAGATAGCTTGTAGTAGGGCTGGGTGATATATCGATATTAAAAATATATCGATATATTTTTAAACGAGATATGAAATTTGACCATATCGCATATATTGATATAGGCTGCGTAGTTCAAACTGCGCTGTGAGCCTTGCTCCAGCAAACTGCTTTAACCCGGAGCTCTCAGCACTACTTTGCGCGCCCCTGGCCACGCCCCTCCTCTTTCAGGCACAGAGAGGGGAGGGGCTGGACTCTGGAGCAGACAATCCGCCGGCACTCTTCAACAAACATGGAGGAAGCAACAACATCTGCTGAGCATGCAGAGAAATTAGTTGGTAAACAAAAAAGTAGCGGCTCAGTAATATGGAGATGGTTCGGATTCAAAGTTTCTGATGAGAAACAAAACCATGTCATATGTAGGGAGTGCCATAAAGAAGTTACAGCCAGGGGTGGAAGCACTACAAATCTTTTTCACCATCTAAAACAGTGGCACAAACTGCAGTATTAAGAGTGTGTGAAACTGCGCGCTGCCGAGGCCCCAGCTGCAAGCCAACCGCAACCCGCAAAAGCTCCAGCCCCGACACAAAGCTCCCTTCAAGTTTCATTTTCCCGCGGTGTTCCGTTATTGTGCCATATTTCGACTCCCCGGCAGATTCCGACTCCCTCTTGCGTGAACGCGCATTCAATCACGTGATTACACAGACTAAGCCAATGAGAGTTCACATAAAATGTTTACTCGTGAAAAAGTTTTAATTTTTATTTTGCTTATATGCCGCGTAGATGTCAAATTTACTTGTAACACATTGTTCAACTATAAATATTGTTTAAAAAGTTTAAAAGAATGCAATCGCCTAAGTTGCTTACAGCATTGAATATTTTAATAATTTATGAATGTACAGCATTATACAAACTTTAGATTTTTATATTTTATTTGCGTATTCAAATATATTTATATTTTATTCCCAAAAACAAGGGAACAGCTGAGTATTGTTTCATCCGGCCAGTTTAAATAAAACTACTTGTGAAATGTCATATTTGGGTTTGACTGTGACTAAACAATTGCTCTCACTTTTTGATAAAAATATCGGGATATATATCGTATATCGATATTCAGCCTAAATATATCGGGATATGACTTTTGGTCCATATCGCCCAGCCCTAGCTTGTACCAACGTTTCATATTTTTAGCATGGTCTATTAATAGCCCTGTTAGCATAGATCATTGAATCCAATCAGACAAGTAGCATTTCAGTAAAGATCAAAGGGTGTTCATATTAAAAGCGAACCAGACAGACATTATTAATTAACGCACAGTTGAAAGAGCAACAATTCAACGCTGAACCCACATCTCATGGTACATTGCCATGATTCCCATCCCTTTAAGTAATAAGCATTGATCACAAAGTAGAACTGGCATTATACCCAATACCAGAACCAGTTATGCCAAATTTCCAGACCCAAAATGAGAGGCTTTTAGTTGTTTAGTCATTAAACACAAGCAAAACTGCCATTTGGGGGGGTTGGTCATTATTGGTCAACTCTCTCGTCTGGCCACAGTACAGTCTGTATCTGATCAATTCGCCCTTGTGTAACTTGAAGCTCTCAAAATCACACAGAATAACTCGAGGAGTCAACTGTAACGTTAGGGTTTGGGTTCCATGCTACTGCCTCATTTGGGATGGCGTAGTATCATTGAAGCCACCCACAGGATTGAAGAATGACTTTGGGGAGGGCAAATGGCCTGGTCGTGAACGGCTCGATCCGCTCCTGCCCCTTTTACTGCATGTCGCAATCAGAAAAGTAGCTAATATAAAAATGATCTCTCACGTACTTTGCAGTAGGGCTAGGTGGTATGGCCTAAAAATCTGATTACCCCAGAATTAAAAAATTAGTTTTTTTTCAATTTATTTTTTTTTCTATTTTTATATTTTTATTTATTTATTTTAAGTTTATTATTTTTTACTGTATTCATTTTTTTTTAGATTTCCATTAATTGAGTCAATCGCAATTGTTTATATCTTAATGTTTGGCAAACATTTTTCATCGAATTTATCGATAAAATAGGTTTAACACCAAGCCCTATTTTGCAGGCAAGCGATCTGGGATCCTATAGAATGTATAGTGAATGTATAATACATCATACTTTGATTGCCTAGGCATTCTATAGAATGCAGTTTCCCTCTTTGCAGGTAACATATTGTCGTTTCGATGAGCCCCTCGCGTGTAGGTTTCTCTATCTCTCCATTCTGCCTCTGACATTGCTACTCTCTCAGTGGAGCCTGAATCCGTCATGCACGTCACAGTCAGGCGGCCTCTCCATGCAACCTTTCCACTCTTAAGAGCGCTCATACGTGCCTTCCACTCGTCTCTGGGTCACTTTATAAAGACACAAGGGGTTTCTCTCATGCGCTCATGAACACGAGCTGGTGTGCAACACGGCCTCTCAGAGCAGCACTGGTTTCCCTGGGGGTGCTTTGGTTTAATTTCTATATGCTCCATTTTCTCTTGTATTCACCCCTTAGCTCTTGGGTCAAGAGCTTAGCTCAAATCCTGAAAGTTGGTTTGAGATGGTTCACCATGTTCACAACTAGTCATTTTTTGCTTAAGTATGTGCCTTTTTTTAGTTTCCAGAAAGATCTGTTTCTAGCTCACACCAGTTGGTAGCGTTTGTGACGTTTTAGTGTAGTTTAGAATGTAGTTTTCATTTAATTACTTTTACTTGATCTGACTATTCTCTGAAAGGTTGGAGCAGGTTTGTGAGAAACTCAGAAAAACATTGAATAATTTGATCTATTTAATGGGATAATTGCCTTTTGGAAAACTTGTTTTGATTGGACGGATGCATACGGAACAAGCCTGAGTCGGCATGTTTCCAGCCTCCATCACACACAGCTTTCTCAGAAGTGTAAATAACAGGATTAAATGTGCAGATTGTGCACGTGCCGTGGGTTCCTCCCACCTGTTGCATCTGAGCATCATGTTGTGCTGTGGATGAGGGTTTCTCAGGGAAAGTGAAGTGAGGATTACTCCTCAGCAGAGGAACATAGAGCAGGTGTGGGATCCAGGCGACCTACTTGAACAAAGTCTGAGTGTTTCCCACAGAGTTCCACTCAGAGGTCTCCACTGAAATAATCAAAGTGTGATGAAGCTTAGTTTTATATTTCATTGATGTGAGGAGAGTTTCCTTCTCGTGAATTCCATCTCTTTCCTGAGCTCATCACTACATGTAGCCAGCACTTTTCTGCTATTTTCTTATAAATGACTTAAGTTTGACTAAAAACATTTGAAAGTAATTATAACGTGTTCCACGTAATGACTTTAGCTTCGTCTGTGAGTGTACGTATCCTTTTTTAGTGACGTATCCAAATGCTAACCGAGAAGCCTTCAATGTAAATTAGAATGTTTTTATCATTCTTTGGGGCAGCATTATATTATGTTAAATATTCAAGCACATTGATGTACACCACAGAGTCGAGTTAATCAATAAAATCGATTTATCACCTAGAAGTACAAAAAAAAAAAGCGCAAACAAAAAATTATTTTTTCTAGTTTAGTAGTGTTTTAATTTAACGTGAATCTTGGCAGGGATTAATCGAACCGTACCTAAGGTTGACTCAAGGTTCTTTGCGTCTCAGCCGTGGCGAGTTAAACGGTGGTCACACTATGAAAAATATTCCATTGACTGGAATCTGATCGACAAATGCCAAACAAGAAGCTCCTGCCAGATTCCGGACTCCGTTTATTCAATAATTGATTACTCAATATGAAGCAAATGTACATTTAGGATGTCAATAAATCAGATGAGTTTTGTTGTAAATGGCTTCGTTTGTAAACATTGTTTTGTGGGCGGGGTCAAAACATGCAGCCTGTTACGGGGTAAAGAGGAACAGCCCCCCCCCCGCCCCCATGTTAAAACAAGGTCGATATATGACCTTCGCAGAAAGAATCCTGAATTGAAAACTTGAATTGCATACGCACACGTTGACCCTAAATGTTTTTTATTGTACTGAATTTAATATATATTTTGCAATATTGTTAAAATATTCAAATATTTTGCATGACATATTTTTAGTTGCAAATACTGTTTTTTTTTGTTTTTTTTTACTTCAGTACTGACTCACTCAGTTTTACTTGCAGTTCCTTATGTATGTTTGCAAAACCGCTTGTTGTCTGCCATAAATGTTTTGCAATATGTTATGACTTCATTTTGCATCCATATAAATATTAAAACCTGAGATGAGCATCGTCCCCACGGAGAGAAGCTCTGGGGTCAGGGAGTGTGGAGGAACGATGGCATGATCAGTAATTAGTGAGCAACTGTTGCTGCTTCTCTGTCTCGCTCTGTGTGTGTCCTAATCAGCTCTGATGGGATTTCCAGACCCTGCTGCTGTCTGCTGTGTCACGGTGACATCATCTGCTGCCTGACCCTCTATAATCCATACGTTCACCCATGAAAACCGACCCATTAGCTGCTACAAACACATTATCCGGTGAGCTACTGCTCTGAAGAAAGGAAGCTGCCTGCGTCTTTATCTCTCTTTAACTTTAAAATAGCAGCTGTTTATCTTCTCTCCGTCAACGTTATGTCATCTCTGTAAAAATGCTTATCAGCATCTCCTCGCTGCACTAATATTGGTGTCGTGTGCTGAAAGAGATGTGACCCCGTCGTACCCTTCGGTTTGGGTGGGACCCCGCGCTCATGTATGAATGGCACGTTCTCTGCCAACTGCATTAGGGAGATTACAGCGTCCTGTAGAGCAAACGCTGCGTATAGAGGAGCGTGTGACTGACGAACGTGATTCACTCTTTCTGGTTAGAAGTCTTTTGTGAATATATGACATTTTATAGGTTTTATTGGTTCACAGGGGTCTGCTGGAGCTACCTTTACTGATAAAAGAAGAACTGAACAAAACACGAGCTGGTCTCATTAACAAATAACCCGCATTGACTGTTTTTGTTTGTTGGTAATTTGCTGAACGTTCACAGGTTTATATCTAAACAGAGCATCTCAGGTCACTCTTGCGTGTCATCTGAGACCGGGAAAAACATTCAGTCGGGAGTAGCATCAAGTTTGGGACGGTTTTTCATCATCGTTTTGTAGTTATCGAGCTTTCCAGAAAAATCTGGGTTTATGTTTTTTGTTTTCTGACCAGCGCTTCATTTCCATCACCACCCCTATGGATGGAGACTCTGCAGAAAATTTTAATTCTTTCTAAATTTGTAACAAATGTCTTTTGAATCAGACTTTGCCTCCAACCAACAGTCATGCTTTCGCCACGCCCCCTGCTGACCAACCGTCATCCATCAGTCAGAATTTAGCGAAAACACTTTAAATTCATTCTGTAGGTTCTGTACTAGCGATTAATCTGATTGGTCAGTGTGTGGTGCTAGGAACTATGAACCATTTTAAGCTCATAAAAAAGCAGTACAGACACTAAAAATGACACTAAAAGATGTGAGGAATGTCAGAAAAGTTGATTTTGCCCCTTTAATGTCCATTGTATGTTTTCTGCAAATTGTGCACAATGTGCAAGTTTATCTAATTGAGCAAACCTCAAATTATTAATCTCAAAAACTGAGCAACGAAAAACTCAAAATATATTTACTGTAGTGTAAAAGCAGTTTATGCAAATGTTTATATTGCTCAATTTTGCAGGATAGAGCTAGAACAGTGATCACTAAATGA
The DNA here is from genome assembly GCA_007224835.1 of Danionella cerebrum. NCBI lineage: Eukaryota > Metazoa > Chordata > Actinopteri > Cypriniformes > Danionidae > Danionella > Danionella cerebrum. Next base: position 15,250 of record SRMA01024237.1, read on the forward strand.
TTTTTGCATATCTCGTTTAGAGACGGCAAGCAAAAATCTGGTCCGGTCCACACAGAATCCACCGTGCTGCTCACAGACTGCGAGCCTTTTTTTTCTGCCTTGAGTTGTGCAAGAGACAAAAATGCCTCAAATAAATTTTTTTTTAATAATTTGAATATTCACAGTCTTTTTTCTTTGATTAGTGCTCAATGGTTAAGGCGGAGAAATAAAATATGTAGTTTTTGCTACGTTCGCAGGGGCTCTTTGGAGCGTCTTCGGTTTAATCCAGTGGCGCGCGGGTTTCCAGACGAGAAGTGTGGGATCTCACTGTGCTGGTGCATGTGCCATGCTCTGGGCTTACTGGATCCATGTACCTGGCTTACTGGATCCATGTACCTGGTCATCGACTTCTTGTTGGGTATTGGGCGGTCCAGCGCCCCGCATGCTACTCTAGGGGATGGGATTCCTAGTGACTCAGCTGTCCCAGTGGCGATTCTAGACCCGGTCAGTGGGCCCTTCCTGGGCCCCTTCGGCTCCCGGTGGCTCTCGCAGCATTCATTTGCTGCTCTCGGCGGAATTAGATAGTCTGCTTCTTCCGTGCTGAGCATTCTGACTCTCCTCTCACCGACTGCTGTAGCACTTTAAAGCACGCCGCTTGATGACGCTCGCAGGCCGAAGGAGTTATGCATGATCACACCCACCCTGGCTCATCACAATACTTACGTTCATTTAATTTTGCAATTATGGCAACAAATGATTTTATTTAACCAGAAATTACGCAGTCCACTGGTAAATTTGTACATAATTAAAATGTAAATAAAAAGCAAATCAAGTTATTCATAAAATTAAATAGAAAATTTCTATTAAGGCTTCTGGCAAAAATTTGACCTCCATCATAAAATTTTAGTATATAATTTTACCAGTTATAATCCCCATTTCTGGGTATAAAACAAAACCATGTTTTGATTTTTGATTGTAATAGATTTCAATGAACATGAGTAAATTACTTCAGGGCTGCACGAATCTTCAGGTTGTGATTATTGAGGTCAGGATTGTCTCAGTATGGCATCATGAGTAAACTTGACGGGTTTTTAGAAAAAAATGACACACATTTGATTATTTAAATGTGGATTTGTTAACCTAGAAAAAGCACAAGATCTGATGTAGGTCATTGGTGAAGTTAATGGTGAAATAGTTGTGTATTTCGGGAGATACAATACAAAATAAAGAGTTTATAAAGATAACAGAAGCAGTGATCTTTCTCAAACTGATCATCCACAGCTCTCTGATATCACTCACAGCATCCATCGCTCAGCAAGAGTACGATTATCAGAGCGAAGCGTTCTGAGCTGAAAGAAAAACTGTCTTTCGCTCGCAGCTCGCCGTGTGCCAGAGATCAAACCATGACTGCATTGTGTTCTTCTCTGCTCGAGGAGAAACCTTGAGTCATTCTGGCTAATGAAACCCCCCGATGCAGAAAATCAATCACTCCGAATGGAAACGGAGCAGTGATTGGCAGAGAAGAGCAGTTTTTTCCAGAACTTAGCCTTTAGGAAAACAGCTCTGGAAGCAACGACTCCGAGTCTCTGCGTGTGTCCCCTCGCGAGCGCATCGGGTGATTCTGGACCTCATCGATTTTCTTCTGACACAATGTGTTTCTCTGAAGATGCCGAGATGGAAATTATTGCGCTTGTGAACGAGGGGCAGGAGCATTTGATCAATCGTTGAGTTTTTGTTGTTTTACTTCTGTTCAGATTTCTGAGTAATGGCAAAGAAAAGATAAAATAATAGTAATTTCTCATGAATTATGGTCAAACTTTTCATTCTGTTGTTTTAAAAGATTAAAATGATTTAAAAGAATACAGTGGTGCTCATAAGTTTATGGATAATGACACAAAACCTTTTTTCTCACTCGTAGTTGGTGTTTGGGTGAAGCCATTTACTGTCAAACACCTGATCAAAAGTTGAAGATGTTTGCTGCCGCAGCCGTTGGTAAATGGAACGATCGCCTCATTTTAAAAACTCTGCTCCCCACAGAATCCCTTGAACTACTGCCCTTAAATAACAGCGTTGCTCACTAATTGAAAAAAGTGTGCAAAGCATCTTGGGATATGCAAGGCCACGAGGGATGCATCCTCTAAATTCAGGTAGAAAGAGGAGGAATTTTAAGGGTTTTTTCCCCATGAACCTTCAAAATGCTGACAAATGTTTTACCATTTGCTGACAATGTTGGGTTTTGAATTCAGACATTTTTCAAACTATTAAAACTTAAAAGAATTTGTAAAAACCTAAACTTGTTTTTCATAGAAATAATCATCTTTATGACCCTTCAGAAATCATCCATAATACTGCGGCTTTGCTTTCCAAACTTTTTAATTGGACTTCAAATTTTGGAATTTGTAGTTGAATTCAAGATTTGAAATTGCATTTAGCAGATTTAAGGAAAGAAAACTCAGTCTAGACTTGTAGTTTGAAAATAATTCTTTTTTATTTTACTTTTATTTTATTCTGTATTAGTATTTTGTTACCGTCTTTTTTATCTCATTCTAAATTAAATGGATTTATTATTTTGGCTTGCAATGCCATATTTTTTTTAAATGGCCATTAAAAATAAAAGGGCGAAACGGCAACAAAAATATCTTCAAGATGAAACATTGCAGAGAAATGGAAGTTTGTTTATACTAATTATAATAACAAATTAAACATTTCAATGACCACCAATTACTCGCTAGCAACCAAACTGTTTACCCTAGAAACCAAATTTTTGGAAGTCTATCTCAGCTTTAGTAAATCATAGAGACACGGGGGTTGGTTTATGTAGTTTATAGAGACAAAGAGAGCATTATTTTATGTTTCATTCTGACCCCTCCATAGCAACCTGACTTTACCATAGCAACCATTTTGACACATCACAATCTCAGCTAATGAAAATCATAGATACTTGGGGCTTGGTTTATATCACTTATATTAGCATGGGGAACTTTGTATGATGTCACTGACACTTCCATAGTAACCAAGAATTCTACCATTTCATTTTTCTTTACACGGCACCAACATCAACATTTGTACAGCCGTCTAGTTTCTACTGGAATTCTCTTTCAGTTTGTACTTTTAATATTTTCTTCTTATGTTAGAGATTTTATTTTTGTTTCTTTTTTATGTAGCAATAAAATGCTAACTAATACAATTCTATGTGAGGTATTTTTTTCTTTTTGCATGCCAGCTTGAATATTAAATCTCTTAGTGATTGTCTGAAATGATACGAAGCTGTTTCACAAGAGCGGGTCAGAGAAAGAATGGCTCTGTCGCCAGCTGTGAAAACAGCGCTCTGAACCCGGGAGCATCAGTCTGTGATTTGTCTCCTGTTACGTTCTGTGTGTTATATGCAACTCTTCTCTCGCCGCCTGATGCCGGTGTTGAAAAAAACGAAACACTGAAAGGAGCTTAAAGCTAACGGCGTAGTCCAGACTCCTCTTCAGAAAGGAAATGTCAGGGACCGTCATTTTCTCTCCATCAACTTGTTCCAAACCGTTTTGAACATGAACTAGAACACAATGAAGATCCACGTCTTCACTCCCCGCTTATGCATCGCAGGTGTTCTCTTGAAGGGGTCATGACATGTTTTAGTGGCTTTTATGGTGATTAGTGGACTGAATCAAACCATGGACGTTCAAGAGGAAAAATGAGTTTGTTTCTTTTAAATCTGGATTTATTAACGCCATTGATGACGTCACACGAGTTAAATGGTTACGTCAAGGCTGGAGATGAATGGGACGATTTCCCTCCTCTGGAGCTGATGCGCTATCTACAAAGCCACCCCTTCTTTCGTGATATCCAGAAACAAATGCGTAAGAGTCAAACAGAGGGAATCACGGAGCTAGCGACACACAAATGTGTAACGCCAATAAATGAAGTTGGTATTCCACATTCGAGGCTGAGCACAGACCCTAAAAAGCAACTAGAAAGTGTTGATGTGCCTCGAGTAATTTCAGATTCAAGGGCACTCACCTATTCGGTGCAACCAAAGGGCGCAGTAAGGATAACTGATAAGGAGAACCTGTAAAGACACTGAACACAGTTACATTTTTGATGAAGGTTTGAATCTCGGTAGGGGCAGATTATATTTTTACAATTACTTCTGAGTTCATTTTCCTTCAATGTTTTTACTCACAAAATAAAACAAGCCGTAGTTAAATTGAATTGTTTATTAAACTTGTTAAACTGCGTGGAAATATGGAGGAAACAGCCAACGTGTCACCACTGAACACAGTCTCAACTCGTTTACCAAAAATTATTTCAGTTATTCATTTATTTGTTTGTGCTGACGGATTTATTCAACTGAAAAACTGTCGAATATCCACCGCTTCCTCCTCTGGTCTCTCAAACTATTTCTGACTCAATCCTCCAGGCAGCGCAGCTCAGACACTAACGTTTCCTCTATGCGCCATTACAGCGTCTACCACTGTCTCTTTAATAAAATGTTGATTGCTCAGTATTGAAGTTGCTCATCGTTAATAATTCGAATCTCCCTCGCTGTAATATTCACTCATAGATGTTGAATATTTACGACGTCGCTGGCTGTTTACAAGGAAAGAGAACAGGAAGAGGACGAGGTTCAACAAACAAGTTTGCTCTGCTTCTCACTGTAGCCTCTTTAGCTTTATCTAGTCACACGTCTCGTGCTATGCATGTATTTGCTAAACGACCGTCAGACAGTAACTTTGTAAGTTATGAATATGCAAATCAGTAACCAATAGGTGAATAACTGAGGAGTGATTATGAAGTTTTCTGAGTGAAAATCTCAGCCCTTTACCGGAATAAGCTTGTGATGGAAAATGAAGAGATTGAATGTGATTTGAATTAAAAATAAAAGTTTTTTGAGTTATGTTTTTTCCCCATCTTTTATTGTTTTAACGGCTGATGAGCTGAGAGAATCTGCAGAGCTGCTTCTAGATCTCTGTCGGCAGGCAGGTAATGGAGCCCTTGGAGAGGGACGTCCTGTACCTGGTGCTCTACACATTAAACTCTGAGTGATTTCCAGATTCTGATCTTCACTGGTGTTTGTTCTGTCGTGGCTGGGAATGTCTTTCTTTGTTTATAAAAGATTGTTCCGGAAAGGAACGCTCACAGATGAGTCATTCTCTGGTGTCGGATGCTCGTTTATTGAATTTGTTCTTTGAGATATGTGTTTGTTTTGTTTAATCAAATGCTGAATAAGAATTTAATTGTTTTGGTACGAAACGTTGAATAAACAAATACTTTTGATTACATTTGAATTATTAACAATAATTAAATGCAGTAGAGACTGTAGAGAATTTTTTATTTATTTTTATTTTTTTAATGGTCATCAATGAACAAAAGAGAAATAATAAAATGCTGTGGCCTGCAAACCTCTAGCTACATATTCAGAAAGGTTTTACAGGAACTCTGCTGGAGTTTGTCCAAACTTCTTAGAGTGCTGCTAACACCAGATCTTCTGTAGATGTAGCTTTCGCACCTCCTTCTGTCTCTTCAGGTAATCCCAAACACACTCGATGATGCTGAGAAGACCGTTCATGACATTGGTTGTGTGTCTGGGGTCATTGTCCTGCTGCAGAATACATCTGGAGTCATCATTCACCTCCCCGATGGTTTTTCTCAGCGTGGAGAACACCATTAATCTTGACCAGATCTCCATTTGCAGAAATGAAGGAACCTCCACCATGCTGCACTGTTTCTGCAGACGCTCATTACTGCACCACTCTCCACCCCTTCAATGAACAATCTGCTTCTGCTGCAGACAAAGATTTCCATTTGACTCATCAATCCAGAGCACCTGCTGCCATTTTTCTGCTCCCCGTTCCTGTTGTGCAAACTTGAGACTCTTGTCCTTGTTTCCGTGTCAGAGGTTTGAGAGGCTTCTACACATCGAGCCAAATTTCTGTACATCTCTTGTTTACAAATGCTAACTAGCTCGACGGCTCTTTCATCTGCTGCTCAAGTTTCCTTGGTCGACCGCTGTGTCTACGATCCTCAACGTTACACATATCTTCCTCAGAAGAGCTTGAACAACTGCTTGGAGTCTGGGAGAGACTCTTGTTGATGCAGTAGAACTACTTTGTGTCTTGTTGCTGTGAACTGTCTTTCCCAACCTCACCAGAGTTTGGCTATTCATCTGGTGTTAAGCCTCCCACACAGCTGTTTCTGTTTCAGTTCTTGACTGGATTTGAACATTGATCATTAGCAGCCAAACCTTTGTTTAGAAGTTAGAAACAGCAAATATAGATTTGATTTCGATTTTTCTAAATTTTGGAAATGTACAAAACTAATATTCAGTATCTATATTTCTTATGGGATTATTTGTTTACCAAATTTTCCAAATCTGCCTAAAACTCTTACGTGGTATCTTATATACAGAATTTAAGGTGTAATAATAAAAATGTATATACAATTTTTTTTGTTTGTTTAACTGCCTTTTTTTTAGCAAAAGTATTGACTTTTTATTCTGTATATTTTTTTTTTCATTATGCTTCTGTAGTTAATATGAGATTTATTTATTTTTTTATTTATTTTTTTCTGGCAGTATTTGTGTATGGTGCACACACACAATGAGAAAGAGGGCAAATCCCGAGATCCTGCTGCCGTTTTACTACCTTTCCCTCTCTCTTCTTGGTTCTCTTCTTGTCATCAGACTGTCCTGATAAAGGTGAAAATGGCCAAATAATAATAATTAAAAAAAGAGTTTTTTTGAGTTTTAGTCTATGTTTAAAACAGAGGAGGTGACCGTGAACCTCAAGCATGGGGTTCCTTCCAGATCCACCCCTTTCATATAGTTCTCTCTTTATCTATGTGTCTCAGTTTCTCTGGCCGTGCCTGAGCTTCTGTAAATAGTAACTCTATCAGCTCTGGTTCGAGAGCTAGCGCCAGTGTTTCCAGTACAAGGAACAGTCATGAAAAATGAAACTACAGTTCTGTCATAAATTAAAAGTTTTGTGGCAACACCAAACCCTCTCCTTTTGCAACCGTTGGACTTTACACTTTACTCAACCCCACTCTTCAAAACGTCTGGATATACATATATAATAATTACAGTGGGTTTGTTTTGGAGTCTCATAAACATTCATAAGAACAGAAATGATGATAAATCTTTGTGTTATCATTTAAGGATGAGTATCTGTTTATTTCACTTTTCAAATCTTGGGACATAACAGAAATCAGAGACAAAGGATTTATTAAATGATTCGTGTGTATTTTACACACCAGAAATGTTTTTTCCCAGGTTTGTGGGAAATCTGTAATTGTGTGTCATCAGCGTAGCAATGGAACCGATTACCACGATAGAACCCATCGATAGAAGGTAAATGATGAAAACAGCGGGACTCAACACTGAGCCCTGGGGAACACCAGATGTGATTGGATAAGAATTTGACCTGCATTGATTTAGCTCAACAAATAGAAAGTGGTTGGAGAGATTAGAGCGATTCCATTGGAGGAACGTCACGATCGTGCCAGATAACCCAACAGCCGTTTCAATACGAGCAGTTTCTACACTGTGTGAGGGACAAAAACCAGACTGAACTTGTTTCATACAAATTATCCGAGAGAAACTCCTGTAACTGTACAATTCTTTCAGGAGTTTTAGGGAAAAAAGGGAGATTTGTTTTGGAATTGATGAAAACAAAAGATCAAATGTAACCACTGGGATTGGGGAAAGATCCAAGTTGGAGATAGTATTTTTTTAAATAATGGCACAGTGGCAGTGCAAAAGAGTATGAAGTAGGAGCAAAAAGGAGGATAGTGTATAATAAATACAGTATTAAATAAAAAAAATGTACCACTAACTTTTAAAATTGTATTATTTAAAAATAACACTCAACATTCACTAGATCTGCCCTCCATGCATCAAAAAGTCAAATCAAACCAACCATAAAACTGAACCAGAGTGAGATCTCAGCTTGCTCTGCATTTTTCTGCATTAAAAGTTATTATATTGAGAATAATTGAGTCAATTGTAATGTTTTTTTTATGTTTTTTTATCTCTTTTCTTGTTTCTGTTTTCTGTAAATGCTCACTTTAGAGTTATGTGTTCGAAGATAAAAGCACTAAACATGCTTCGCTACATTTTAGCATTTAGCAGATGCTTACATTTGAAGGGATTTACACATTACCTAAGCTTCTTTTTTTTTGTGGGGGAGGTGGGGGGTGGGGGGGTCAAACCTTCAATCTTTACACTCTCGCCAGTGCTCTCCTGACTGAATCTCCTCTTTTCATATCTCTCCAAAGCTCAGAAAAGAGCTTGAATGAGTCGGAGGATGAATGCAGACTGGTTTGGCTTGATGTTTGTGAAAGGAACGTGCCCCCGATGCAGCGTGTGTTGAGTGGATGATTGATGGCTGTGTGGATTACCTGCTGCTGCTGCTGACAAGAGCTCCTCGCTCGTCTTTTATTTGCTGCATTTCAAACTTTGGTGCCTTCCTTCTTATATAACTCGCTCAGCTGATGCTGTTCCTTCTCTCCGGAGATGTAACCAGACTTACATCTCCGCTTTCCTCCGCTAGTCAGAAAACATGACTATACGGATAGTTGGTTACTATAGATTGCCTGTAGGAGAGAGTTGCTGTTTATGATTGATCCCTGCTCTGATCCTGTTTAGACATAAAAAGCAATGGAAGAAAAAAAAAACTTTACAGGGAAAACAGGAACTGACAAAAAATGTGTTCATTCATTCAAATGTAAGTCGCTTTGGATAAAAGCTTCTCCCAAATGCATAAAAGTTAATATGACTTTATAAATTGTAGCAGGGCGACTGAAGCGAAGATTCTGTTTTGTCTGCTCACATCAACCCAAAATGGGATTCTGGGAACAGGAATCTCCTGGTGGCTTCTCAGCAGGGGCTTTTCGTCTGCATCTAGGAAATATTGATACAATGATGCTCCCTGCCTGAAGATGGTGTTTGCGCTCCGACAGACCCTCACCTCGACAAACGGGAAAGAAGAGGAGCAAGAGGAAGACGACAACAGAGGAGGATTCAAAGTACACATAGTAAAAAAAAATAATAGAAGTCAAACGGTTTATTCTGTTGGTGGTTGATCACAGGGAGCTGTTTGTCAAAAATGTGGAGAAAAGAGAGAATTTCTTTCCTTTTTCCCGTACAATGTCGCTCTGAAAATGTGAGAAGAACGCCACCAAGTGGAGTGAAGTGGAGCTCTTTTACCTCCTCTTCATGTCATCAAAAGAGGCAGCTTTCATTGGTTGCTGTTCGAGTCTGATATGGCACTCTGAAACCCTTTTTTGGTGGATGTCCCGTTGGCGCCCCCTGTTTATTAGCGATTAGCATCGGAGCACATTGACAACTTTACAAAACTTTTAAGGGCACAAGCCATCATCAAAGTTTGTGTACAACCTTTTAGTTATATTTAACATTATATCTAATAATGTAAATGAAGAAATTTGATGCACAGATAGTTTTTCCCAATTCTTCAGTCCCTCCCTCGCACGTGTTTTTGTGTTTATTATTGAAAGTCTCCATTGCTTAAGATGTGTTGGAAAGAATTGTATTATTTCATCGCTTCATTGTTTTATTCTGCATCTAAGAGTTCAGAGAAAGCCCCGCAGAAGAGCACACGTGTGTTCAATCAGAGCAGAGCGCTGGGGGTCTGCAGCGGAACAGACCATTTTACTTTTTTAACTCAACAGCCCAACCACAAAGCACCAGATCACCACTGAGCCCCTGCCAAAATGACATTCATGCACTCCCCAAGCTCCCGGCCAGGAATCCAGAGAAACACTAGATGAGGAGCACGAGGACTGGTTTTCTAGGAAATTGCTTCTATTTTGCAACTTTAAATCTCTCCCAAAATATGTTTCAGAACATATTAAATCTTTGTGTTGAGATCTTCATTGAGGTCTGTTTGAAAACAAGCCTCAAGCACAACCTCAACCAGGCATTTTGGTTACCAAAACACATCAGCATTTGCATTAAAAGGGGAAAACATCCAAAAGTAACAACCAAAAATGAAGTAAATAAAAGCAAAAGTTATCCTCAACCCAGTGGTTTGTTTACTTGGGATGAGTTCCATTTCTACCTCTAGCCCTAGCTCTCTGTTCATGTGAGGGGGTGTCCCGTTTCTATAAGAAGATCTATAAGGCTGAGCGATTTTACAAAATAATTAATCTCTGGGTTTGTTTTTCAGTCAAAATACATTTTGCTGTTAGCACCAAAGGTGTGTAGAACCATATTATAATTTCCCAGAGCATTATTGTTTTGCAGCTTTCTGTTTATTTTAGACCGTGTTTGAAATTTGAAACGGACAAAGGCTTACAAAAAATTCAATTGGAGAAGGTTTCAAAACTGTTGAGGCCTTGTACTTTACCAAACTCCTCCTAGAGAGTTTATGTGGTTCCCATCAAACTTTGGCACTTTCATATAAAGGCCTCTGCAATGTTACGAAGCTTTTTGACATCGTTGAACGGTGTGTGGTTGGCCGTGTTCTGAATGCCGATGTTTCACCATGAAGCAGGAAGTCATTAATAACTCAACTGTACAATGCCCGATCAGGATGAAACGTGCCGAGTCATGTCTGAACACATCTGTACTGCAACCAGCAGTGTCTGTAATAGTGCCACATAGTGGCCACAATGAATATCCCTTTTCTGAAGTTTTGGAGCACTTCTTCCAGCCATTGGGTTTCAAGGCCTTGGGGTAAGTAAACTCACCCTCAGCTCAGTGGTAGACCCAGTGCTTTTGCAGGGTTTCCATGCAGTAAATGAGAGAACATCAGTGTTCAGTGTTTCCCCTAGGATCATGGCCTTGGGTGGGGGGTGTTATGGGTGGTGCGGCAAAACACTCACACAAACACTTAATAGTGTTTATATGTTTCTTTTAATTGCAGTATACCAATATATTATAATGTCTGAACAATTACTGTACAATAACTAAACAACTGTACACTGAACTAAACACTAAACATCAGATTTATTTTAATATGTTAATTATTCACAAAGTGTGCAGCTTTTGTCACTGCAGTGCATCTTTCTGGGCTTCTGAAAGAACATTTCCAGAGCATCTTGGTATGGATAGTCTGAAACTTCTGGCCCATTTATTGAGATCCGCATGCAGGCTGCAAGATGGTCCCCTTGCAGCCTATTGCGAATGTCTGTTTTGACCTGTAAATACATTAACTGTTAGGCTTTAAAAGTGATAACTGATGGTAACAACAGTAAAAATCAACTTAACATAGTGATAGTTTAAAGCAGGAAATGCCATTGTATAACTAACTAGCTAGCTATTAATTAAGCAATTTATTTATCATTTATCATTGTAAACGCGCAAACGTTGAGACAGAAATTACATGGCATCGTATAAATAACATAATGCTATTTAGTTTAATAAAAGAAAAAAGCAAAGACCTGTTATATATAAATTACTTCTGTCGTTTTTCGACTAAAATAAAATTAACTTGACCTTCAAGGGGGGCGGGGGGTGACGTTGGGGGGGCGGGGCGCCCCCCCTAATATAATGGTAAGGGAAACACTGGTGTTGTTTTACCATCATCTGTAGATTAAGTAATGAGTTCATTCAGATTCGCTTTCCTCGACTCAAATCTCTTATAAAAGTGCTCTTTATAATCAAACAAGACCTCTTCTTTATCTTCGTAATGAAGGCACAAACTAAAAGCTGTTTAGATCGAAATGTGATTTGTTTGGTCTGGAAAAGCAAATAAGATGCTAAATGCTGCCGTTCTCTGCCGCTATCGATGTCTTGGGTATAAACTGGATTATTGTGAAGCCAAAGCTGTACGAAGCTGTCGTGAGAGCTCTCTGTCTCAGGGAGGTGCCCCCTGGTGGTGCTTCTGAATGTCGTACCATAGCATGCTGACACAGCACATAGAATTTGTAACATAATTTCACTGACATTATTCATATTTGAACTTCTCCTAAATGGCCGGTTGGCAATCTTGGGGGGACAGGATACCCCCCCCCCCCCTTCCGTTTTAATGGTAGGGGAAACACTGACACTGCTGAGTTGATTACAAATATATCTACAACACCGTAGCTGCTAGGTTAAAAGCACTAAATAACAAAAAACGGTAACTCAGAAACATCAACCCAGCATTCTGATTACCAAAACAACCCAGACTTTATTAAGGGAGGATAGACATTTTCATAAGGGCTTCATTCATGGTTATTGGAACAGTGCGCACCCTTGCTATTTACTATTAAATTCAGTGTGGTTTGTTTTGTGATGGATGCATGTTGTTATTTTGGGTATTTGAGCCGGCTCTTCTTCAATTTTTATTAATTGCATACATCTAGAATATCTTATCTATAAATGCTCCTTAAATTCCACACTCTCAACAAGTTTCATTCACCTGCGTCTTTTGTTCTTCCTCAATTCCATTTATTTGATTTGAAACACGAGAGCTTCCATGCCTTGGCACCTTAGTCTGCCGGACTCCAGTGGCTCATTCTAAATTTAGTGAAGCAACATCTTCAATATCCGATAATTTCCTCCCCCTCGAGGTGTCCTCGAGTACATGCCGTTCTACAAACACACTCTTGGTGTTGTTAACCATCCCTGCCTGAGTTTTGGAGCCACCCCTTCTTAAAGAGATGCATGACACCAATTTGTTACAAGGGCAGGATCAACCCATCACCGTCAGCAGTAAGATGTCACCTATGATTTATGGTTTGGGTGCAGCAGAAGCCAAAGCATGACGTTTTGGAAATAAATCTGGTTAATTTTCAACTGATACCATTCACAAATTACACATCACTTAAATTAACTTCCAAAACAAAGGAATCTGCTCTTTCTGTAGGTTCCACTTCAACTTCGCCAAGATTGAATTGTTTGTCTAGTTACACTCACCGGCCACTTTAATAGGTACTCCTGTTCAACTGCTCGCCAATTTCTAATCCGCCAATCACACGCAACAACTCCATGCATTTAGGCTTGTAGACATGGTGAAGACAATCTGCTGTTGTTCAAACCCAGCACCAGTATGGGGAAGAAAGGTGTACTGCTGATCTACTCGGCTTTTCATGCACAACCATCTCTAGGGTTTTATAGACAATGGCCAGAAAAACAGAGACCATACACAGGGAACATTCCAGTTTTGTGGGAGCAAATGCCTTGTTGATGTCAGAGGAGAATGGCCAGTTGATGGAAAGGCGGCAGTAACTCAAATAACAACTCGATACAAACGAGGTCTGCAGAAGACCATCTCTGAACTTAAAACACGTCAAACCTGAAGGCGGGTGGGCTCCAAGCAGCAGAAGACCACCCCGAGTGCAGCCAAAAACTGGAAACTATGGCTACAATTCCCAGTGATTCAGTAATATTGAACAACAGAAGATTGGAAAAACGTTGCCTGGTCTGATGAGTCAGAATTTGCCATCAGGAACATGAAAGCATAGATTCATCCTGATTCGAATCAATGCTTCAGGCTGGTGTAATGGTGTGGGGGGTGTTTTTTTGGCACGCCGTGTGTAAATTATTACCAACCGAACATTATGTCTGCACCACAGCCTCCCTGAGTATCGTTCTGACCATCTCCATCCCTTTATGACCACAGTGTTCCCATCTTCTGATGCTGCTCTATGTCATAAAGCTTGAATCTTTTCAGACTAATTTCTTGAACATGACAGGAGTTCAATGTGCTCAAATCTTCTCCGGAGTCACAGTTGATATCTGAGGAATGTTTCCAGTACCTTGTTGAGTCCATTCCACAAAGGATTGAGGTAGTCCTGAAGGCAAAAGGGGCCCAACCACAGTATTTGCAAGGTGTACCTAATAAAGTGACCGGTGAATTTAGAATAAGAGATCACATAAAATCTCAGAAATCCAGTTGCCTAATTATTTGGAGGTATTTCGGATTTCGTAAAAAAAAAAGAATATGATTTATTTTCTTTTATGTACAGTAGGTGATCATTTCCTTGTCTAATCTAAAGTTTTAAGGCATGCCTTTAATAAATGTTTAGAAAGTGTAAAAAGGGGCTGGCTGCAGTTTTCATAAAAACAGGTTGTGTTCATTGCGGCGCTACAGTAATCTACATCTTTGCTTTAAACATCCTAAAGAACACTTAATTAATCCTTCATGCGCTCTCTACACGTCAAGCTCAAAGTGTAGCCATATGTCTGGTTCCCTCTCTCGCCCTGAGGTTGCTTCTCTCAGAGATGATGAGCTTGTCAGGGTGGTTATGTGTCATTTAGTATTTACTCGCTCATGCTGCCTCAGGCCGTCCTGAATGATCTCTCCCGGATGCTTTAATCCACCAGGATCGCTCCTGTTTCAACCCACTCCTGCACTCCTAACAGATTCTAACATGCCTTAAATGTTCATTCAATCTTTTACTACAACTCCACCCATGAACCAAACCCTTGCATCTTTCGGAGGCAATGATACAAATATTTGGTTACAATTTCCATTAATAGCTAAATAGAGCGTGGCTTAATGCTAGTTATGATGGCTCGTTATTGTCTTGCCAGACATGATTTTTGAGGATGCTCTTGCTGGCCTTTGATGGTCATGGAATGGTTAATGATGATCATGCCAGTCCTGACGTGTGAAGATGGTCTTGCTGGCCATGATATGGTTATCGCTGGCCTTTTGATGGTCATGGCATAGTTTATGCTAATCGTGCTGATCTTCCTGGACATGATGGTTGAAATTGTTATTGATGACCTTTTTATCGTCAGTTTTTAATGCTAGTCAAGATGGCTTATTAATGGGGGTGTTGGTAAATCGTGGAGTTTTGCTGGTCATGATGGTTCATGATGATCTTACCAATCGTGATGGCTGAGATGGTCCTGCTAGCCATGAAGTGGTTATTACCGACCTTTAGATGTTAATGGCATAGTTATTGCCAGGCATGATGGTTAATCGTGAGGTTTGTTGTTCATGATGATCTTGCTGGTTGTGATGGTTTTGGCACAGTAAAAGGTTCATGATGATCTTGACAGACACAATGGTTGATAATGGTCTTTCTGCGATGATATGGTTATTGCTAATCTTGATGGACTGCATGGTTCATGATGGTCCTGCTGGGCATGGTACGTTATGGTGCTTAATAATGGGGTCATTTAGTCTTAAACTGGTCATGGTTGCATATCAGCTTGGTCATATTTGTTTTTAGTGGGTCATGATATGGTTAATGATGGTCAATTTGCTTTCTCTGGGCCTTTAGTTGTTCCTTATTGTTATTAATATTTGTCTTTGCTTGTGATTGAGCCTGACATAATGGTTTCTTTTGGGATTTCATTGGTAGCAGTTATGAGATGGTTTATTCTTGGTATTAATAATGGTCAAACAATTTCTACAAAAAAATTTATTTCTTATTTATGGCCTGGAGAGCCGTCATTTAGGCCATTCTCACAAGAAGAGGATTTATAGTCTTTGAAGTTATGCCAGCAAATATGTTTGGTATAAAGAGACCAGTTAATTACCAGTTTGGTTAATAGAATGTTATGCTTGGGCTAACTGGGCGGGGCATTGAATGATCTACATAACATAATATCCGTAAAATAACGTAACATCCACTCATTTAAACCATCGTATGATGAATAGCTTCTGATTGAAATAAATAACATCAGGAGACCAAAATTAGATTGGAAATATTTGTTCAAGAATGTGAGTTACTTAATGTTTGCATACCAGACTGTCCAGTGTAACATTTCCATGGAAAACTCCTGGCAAGTGTTGCTTACTCAGGGTAGAAAGTGTGAAATATTACTCACTGCAAATTACTGTTTTTAGAAGCTCCTGGAAATTCAGATGCAGGGCTATGATAGTTGCCTCCTGGAAAAAGCTACTGGTAGCTACAGTAAATGCATGGTCAAATATACACTGTGTAGCCTGAAAGCCACGCTCCTCTGTTGGTTTGTTTTCCGAGTGCAGATATAGTCCTGTGTAGGGATAATGAAATGATGTGTGCTAAAAACATGTCTGTGTGTGCTCCGTCGCTAATGTGAGCTGGCATGTGTTCACTGTAGCCTTCTTCCTGATCACTACCATTGCACCGCCGCTTTGCTCAATGATATTGTTATTTTAAGAGTAATCTGCAGGATGTTTATGGCATTTCTACATGGACTAACTGTGTGTGATCCAGTGACAAGTTGAACATGCAGACAAACATACTCCCATCACAACATCTTCTAGGGATAAATCACATTTTTGTGCCATTGTTACTGGTTAATAATTGATATCTCCATGCTTTATCTTGAAAACAGGTCAAATAGACAGAATTGGCATTCTGGGCTGATTCATGAAGTCCACTGTATTATCAGATCACACATGTGAAAACAATACCCTCCCCTGCTCTGTGGAATGTTCACTGGTTTGCATGGAAAAACCACAATGATGTGCACAATGCTTTTTAGGATTATATTGGTTTGTGCCATCTCGTTATTTTGCTAATCGTTATTGTTAATAGTGGTGTTTTGCTCTCGCAAATGGTTTCCTTTTGCTGGTGATGATAGTTACTCTTGGTGTTCTGTTGGCCATTTCCTGGTCACAACGTTCAATCTCGGTCTTTTGCTTGTCACAATACGATTAATATCTTTTCTTTAGCTGGTCATGATGTGGTTAATCTTGAACTTTTGAGTGCTCATACTTTATAACCGCGATATGTTGCTGATCTTGTTGGTTAATTTTGGTCTTTCCTGGTGGCATTGGGTTTATTCTTTGGCCTTAGGTGCTCATTATGGTAAATTTTTGTCTGTAGATTGTCACAATATGGTTACATTTAGCCTTTTACTGGTCACCATATGGTAAATCTTGTTTCTTTTGGTGCTCATAATGGTCAGTTTCAAGCTTTTGCTGGTCACAATATTTTAAATCTTTCCTTTTGGTTTTCATGTTGGTCACTGTCTGTGTCTGTGAATTGTCAATACTCATCCTTTGTTGGTCACAATATAGTTTATCTTGGACTAGTTAATCATGATGACTTATCGTGTTATTTTGCCGATCTTGGCCTTTTGGTGCTCAGTCTGATCAGTTCTATTTTTGACTGCATTTTGGAAAATAATTGAATAATGTGTTTTTTTTTAACTAGTTGATTCACCAAAGGCTTGAGTGTGAAGAAACTCAACATTTCTTGTCAATCCCGAACGTCACAAAGCCTCAGGCCAGGTTTAGGAAACAGCAAATATGTTCAGTTTGGAGGGAAACATGTAGCGACACACATGAACAAAAGTGTGAAGTGTCCTCTTTAATGCCCTTTTGACAGATAGGTGTGTTCTGTGTTCTGTGAATCTCATACTATAGAGAGTTAAGGGTGAGATCGTCTCAGCAAACATACGTCTTTAACTTTAGACGTCTTTTGAATTTGATGATTTATTTATTGATTTATATTATTATATATACAATTATTTGTTATTTAATTTTTATCTGTTTGTATTTTTTGTTCTGTTTAGCATATTCGAACATTAAAGCCTCTGGCATGCTTGTGTCTTACATTTTCTCTTTTTTATTGTTTATTGCAAGAAAAACCCTTTCCATTTCATGCTGCCAGTAATGGCTCCTCATGGAAGAGAAAGGTCACACATTCTGAGTAAGGAAATAGTTTCTTTACACAAAAAGGTGAGTGCTACAAGAAGATTGGCAAAGCTCTAGATAACAGTTAAATACAGCAGCAAAAGGGATCTAAAAATGTTAGAAAGATGGAAGTGCAGCCATCTTCCATCAGACAAAGAAAATTGAGACAGGAGCATCTTCTGATGAGAAAGGTTGAAGAAACTGGAGCGAGATTTTCCCGTGACGCCATGCCGGCACACTGTAGAGCAATGGGATGTATGGGTGTAGTCAAACCCCATGCACATAAAATATTATGCAACCCGTGGTTTTTTTTTATGAATAATACATGGTTTTTATGAAAGTGGAGTTTGATTTCCTGAAAATAGATGACAGAAGCATTTAATAATCTTCCATTATGCCTAATAATAATTACTGCATCTTTAACCTTTTTTTTTTTTTTTTACCTTGAAAAGTTTGTTGTTCCCGATTGTTATTTCCCTGGAGCAAGTATTTGTAAATACAGAGTTAAATGTGCATTTTCATTTTTTTGTTCCTTCTGGTCACTGGAGACATAAACACTCGGTACTTTTCTCCGAACCGGCTGAATGTTGGATTCATGGGGCTTTTCCACCTGGAGCCGCTAAATCAAGCCTTTCATTCTCGGCACAGAAACAGCCTTGTTGCCAGCCCTTTGCTCCTCTAGAGTCCAGTCTAGAGTCCTAATGCTTCTTAGGACCTGTTTTGTTTGAGGTCAGATTATGTAAGAAAATAATGATGTTCAGAACGAGGGTCTTATAGATTGAAATACTGGTGGTTGAAACAATCCCGTGGGTTAAGTTTGTTACAGGGAGCATTTATCATTTTATCATTTTTATTTGTGAATCACAAATCGTTTTGATGCTTTTCTAAAAATTGATCTTTTATTTTTCCTTTGTAAAAGTAGTAACTTGACACTGCGGACTGCTCTCTTTTCTTCGGATAGTTTGTCACAGCTGAAAACGTGTTCTCAAAGCTCTTTTTCTCTTTCAGACTCGTAAGCTGAGTAAAGTGGAGCGGCAGCGCTTCAGCGAGGAGGTGGAGATGCTCAAAGGGCTCCAGCATCCAAACATTGTGCGCTTTTACGACTCGTGGAAGTCCACTGTCAAAGGGCACAAGTGTATCCTGCTGGTCACGGAGCTCATGACCTCCGGCACCCTCAAAACGTGAGCCCTGCTCTCATTTCAATGCCTAACAAGTTTTCATGTCCAAATTTTACAGATATTTCATTTAATGTGCCCCAACACTCGGAAATCAATGCAAAAAGGGTGAAATTATTCATAATTAATTTTCTCTTATTTGTAATTCAATGACAGAATTTTTTTACTCCAGAGAGCAGTGTAGAAATAAAAGATTTGATTCTCAATTTTGTTATTTACTGTCTCTGGTGATCATTGTTAACAGTGGAGGCACAATCAAACAGATTATTGTGGTCCGGAAACATGTGTATAATTTCCATTTGTTTTTTTTATTTCTGTTGATGAAATGTTATATTTACCGGAGGAAAAGGGAGTTGCTGCCTTTGCCCAAAACTGCAGGAATTAAATCAATACTTTAGTATTTACGAATTTACCAAAAGTTTGATACAGGTTTAATCTAAATCGCGACAGAAATTAGATGAAACTTTTGCCCAATCAGGTATTAGAACACCGTCGTTCTTGATGTGCACAGTATCTTTTATCAATCACTCGAAGAAACCTCTTTCATTATACAGTCCTGTCTGCCGTGTCACGATCAAAACAATACTTTCATGTATATTTATGTAGTTCCAACACCGTGTCTCAAGCATTTTGACAGACCATGTGTGGTGTTAGCATCTTTCAGGTTTTGGACCATTTTGGACAAAAAAAAACAAACAAAAAAAACATTTTTCACGTTACAGTCTTTGGCAGACAGACACCAATGTATTTGTGCTAATATCTCAAAAGAAGTTATTTAAGGTGTTGTACCCCTTTATTGGAAGCTAAATAGATTTATTTTTTAATCTCTTGTAATTCAGTTTTTTTTCTGCATTTGTTTTTAAATACCTGAGGATTTCCTGTGTTAAACTGTTCTGTAACATTTGAAAGATTAGCATATTTTCAAGGTTAAAATTCTGTGACGCTGACTTGATGATGTTTTGTACATTAACACTTATTATGAGCATCTGGATCAAAGCAAAGACTTGTTTGACTGTGTTTCTAATGCTGACCTGGCCATAAGGGGCCTACTAAGTGTGAATATTGAAATCTATCTCAGTTCTTCTACTTTAAAAGCTAAGTCTTACTGGTGGCATCTTCAAATAAAAGACTGGTGCTGTTGAAAACACGTATATCAATTAACACTGAGCAAAAATATTATCTCACTTTTAGAAAATCTCATTTTCGCACGTTTCAGGTATCTGAAGCGATTTAAAGAGATGAAGCCCAAGCTTCTGCAGAGATGGAGTCGTCAGATCCTCAAGGGGCTTCACTTTCTTCACACACGCACCCCTCCGATCATCCACAGAGACCTGAAGTGTGACAACATCTTCATCACTGGGCCTACGGGGAGCGTGAAGATCGGGGACCTGGGACTGGCGACTCTCAAGAGAGCCAGCTTTGCCAAGAGTGTAATTGGTAGGATATCAAAAATTAGTTTAAAAAAAAGAGCCTCATTCTGAAGGACACACCCCATCGTGTCTGACTTTTTTTAGAATAAATTTTTTTATTGTTTTGCATTTCCTTTTTCCTTTATTTTCCTTTACTTTTGCACATTCATTGTTTATTTTTAAGTGATTTTGAGTCCTCTTCTCTCCTTTTGAGTCCTGTACATCCGTTTCCCTCTTTTTGTCCTCCCCCTGATCACCTTTCCTTTAGTCTTGAGTTGTTCTTCCCTCCTCTCTTTTGCCTCACTATTTTTTTATGTTTGAGGATGTAAATTGTTGTAGAATTTAACCCTAATTGATGTGTTTCTTGTGTTGTGTGTGTGTGTGTGTGTGGAACAGGAACCCCAGAGTTCATGGCTCCGGAGATGTATGAGGAGAAGTATGATGAGGCAGTGGATGTTTATGCTTTTGGCATGTGTATCCTGGAGATGACCACATCTGAGTATCCATATTCAGAGTGCCAGAACGCTGCTCAGATATACCGCAAAGTTACCAGTGTGAGTTTCAGATGTGTAGTTGGTTTGCTTCATTACCAACGTCCTTCCAAACTTTGTTACTGTGTGACTTCCTTCCAACCATTCTTCCCTCCTAATGTCCTTCCAAACATCCTTCGCTCCTACCTTTTTTCCAAACTTCCTTCCTATCTGACTTCCTTCCTGCCTGACAACCTTTCAAACTTCCTTCCTGCTTGACTTCTTTTCAAAGGTCCATGCCTCCACACATCTCTCCCCTCTTACTTCCTTCCAACCATCTTTCCCTCCTTACTTCATTCCAGACATCCTTCACTACTCACTTCCTTTCCCCCCGATTTCCTCTGTGCCTGATTTCCCCCCAACGGTCCTTACCTCCTGACTTCTTTCCAAACTTCCTTCATCCCTGCCTTCATCCTAAAGCATTTTTCAGCCTGACTTCCTTCCAAACTTTTTTCTGCCTTCCAAATGTCCTTTCATCGTTACTTGCTTCAGATTGCCCTTCCCAGAACATCTTTTTAATGGAACTTTGTTTGTTGCACCCTTCCTTTCTTCGCTCCAAACTGATTGTCCTTCATTGAAAATATTTATTTTACTCTAATAACTGTTTTTCCTCTTTAATGGTGTGTTTTATTTGAACCACTGCACATAGAACTAGAATCCCGTAACTAAATCTTTAAGTTATAGATCCCTAAAACTTACAAAAGTCAATAAAATTCCAAACTTTGCTCAAATTAAAACCAATGATTACTATATTTCTCAGAGGTTTTTTTGGTGTCGTCAATGCTACATACAACCCGCCAACAAAACCTTTGAAAAGTACATTAAGTATTTTTCTGGTTTTGATTCAAGACTGAGATAATCACGTAATGGTGCTCAGGCTCGTCCATATGTCCTCCTTTTCTCCTCTCAGCATGGTATGAGCTGTAAACCTCCTCTTCTCTATTCCCTTCTTTCCTTTTCTTCCGGCGTGTCCTCGTTTCCTCTTATTTTTTTATGACCATGCAGTAATTCCAGCTTTTTTCTGAGTTTGTGTCCTGTGCTTAAAGCCCAGTTCTCGTCCGCTGCAGAGTAATTTCAGAAAGGCCTCCCGGGTCACATGTGTGCGCTCCGAGAGGTCATCTGATTATACAACTTGTTATGGACACAGTAGGTTCTCTTATCACAGCCTTATTGCATTTGGAAACTTTACACCTAAATCACATCAGCGTTTTTGCAGATTCTTAACATTGATCTCCTTAATATAAACCACTTTAGCCAATCAAATCTCATGAAGATAAGCCTGAAGTGTTTCTAAGAATATCTCCTCAAACTCTTTTCAAGCTGGTAAAGGTTTGTTGTTTGGTGTTGAAGAACATTGTGCTCAAAATGGAATTAAAGAACAGACGGATTCTACTCTTACTTACTAAAGAAAAATATATAGTGATATGATATTTTTAAAAAAATTGCTACCGCCAACAACCAGTTGTTACAAGGCACCACATGGATGAAGTAAAACCCCTCAAAACTCTCTAAGAAATATGTAATTAATGCCAAGCTAAGGAATCAAAATATGCTAAACACATAAAAGTAGTTAACACAAATATCTATTATTATTGGGCCCAACCTTACCCAAGGTGCATGGTTCTGATGGTTTCCCTTGGACTTTTTTATGGTATTTAGACCTGGCTAACATTCACAAGACAAATATTTTGAGGTACAATTATTTTACAATACTCACAAAGAATGAAAATAGACCAGATTTTCTCAGATGTAACTTTTACCTATGAGAACTTGGTTGACCGTATGAAAATGGTGCAAAAAATCAACTATCAGTTGGAAATATTTTCAGGGAAAATATGTTTTATTGCAGCATCTGTCACTTCCTGTTATGCCTCAAGAGGAAAAACTGGACTAAGTGGCAACCTTCCACCTTCTCTTAGACTGAAGCTGCAGTTCATCAACTGACCACTTGAAGATGGTGTCAGTAGTGAGCAGACTTCCGTTAACTCCCGTGTTAAAAGTGCTCAACTTTAGTGCTTTTAAATTGCAGAATGCAAAGAAAAACCCACAAATAACTACAGCTGAAATACAGGCCTCTCTAAAAATGTGAGACTTGAATAAAAAGGGTATTTAAACTTATGAGCACTTTTTAAGTTCCATTTTTTCCAATGATTGTTTGTTATATATACCGTTTCAATAGTTAAAATAGCGTATCATATCGAGGCATGTAGCCCATCATGAGTGTATGGTTACAGCCGTGTTATTATCTTCAGTAAAGCACTTTAGGCAGTTGTTTTAATTGTTTTTGATTTTTTTGATTGAACTATTGAGGCGGCAAGTGGTGTATTGATTGATTGAGTCAGTCGTCCTATAACCAGAAGGTTAGTGAATCGATCCCCGACAGGTCCATTCTGCCGTTGTGGCTTCACCCGCATTACCCTGTCTGTGACTGGTGGGGTATGTTTGGTGGTGGGCAGGAGGCACGAAAGGGCACAACATCTCCACCAGTGTGTGAATGAATGCTGCTCTGACAGTTGTAAAGCGTCTGAAAGAGATGTATTAATTGAAGCTATTATTGTTATTATTTATTACTTGGAAGAACTCAAAAATCTTTTACAGTTTACAACAAAACTTTGTTAGTTTGTTAGGGACTACTTCATAACGTTATCCTTCAGCAGCGTGAAGCGATGTTGTGATTTTACATGTCAGAAAACAAGTTAATTTGGTTGCTAACCAAACAGCAAATCCTGACGTGCTGTTTACACGGATGACGCCAGCGAATTTGGTTTATTGGTTTGTCACATGACGTCTTGGTTGCAGAAAACAAAGGCAGCTCTTAAAGCAACTGTTGAGTGTGAAAGACAAACTCAAGAAGTACAGCAAAGTGCAAACAGGACGGGCGTCCATCCAGAACGCTTGTTTTATGAAGCTCGAGCTGCACAAATATTACTCAGGTGGTCTG
Source organism: Danionella cerebrum (assembly GCA_007224835.1). Lineage (NCBI taxonomy): Eukaryota > Metazoa > Chordata > Actinopteri > Cypriniformes > Danionidae > Danionella > Danionella cerebrum. Next base: position 38,797 of record SRMA01024237.1, read on the forward strand.
TGGGGAAAGAGCTAGACTCCAGATGTGATTCCCTGAAACCCACACAATATTAAACACTTACGAATAACAGCCCGGCCTCTACAGCAGATCCTAATGTGACAGACACTGGCTTTTCCAAGTGTGTGAGGAATTCTTTTGAACTTTTAAACTTTTTAGAGTTCAAGATTAAATCGGATCAAGGTCAGAAGTGAGTGATCAATTTAAAAATGTCTTGTAATTTATTATTACATTAATAATTTCCTGCTTTCCTGGGGCTCTTGCTAGAGCGTTGCGCTAACAACGCATAGGTCTAGGGTTCATTCATTCAAAATGTAAGTCACTTTGGATAAAAGTCTTTGCCAAATGGATAAATGTAAGTTTGTTATTTATAGAAACACTGTTAATCACTGAGGTGGAATAATTAAATGAATAAACTGTTAATTAAATTAGCTAAACAATTAAACTAAACTAAATAATTAGCTAAATAATTAAAATAATTAAACTAATAAACTGTTAATCACTTTTTTCATCAATTCAGGATGGAATAACACAAAAATGTTACTGTAAAATATTCCCATCTTGTGGATTCTGAAAGTCAATAAAACTCGTTCATAAGATAAAACGAGAAATGGAACCTCAAACAGTAAAAACATCTCTAAATGTCCCGGGGTTAATAGATTCCAAAATTGAAAGCACAATTAAATATTACACGTTTATAAACCGGATGAACAGACGGAGTACCAGTAAACACGATGAGAGTTTGAAAATGAACCGGTAAACCTGCTGTGAATAAGAAATTTCCTTCAGAGTAAGATTACGTTGGAAGCGTTGCACGTTTTTAAACCCTGTCCTGTTCTGCTTAAAAGCCGTCTCATGGGAGGGTAGGTGCATCATTTGATTTATGTAAGTATTTATTTATTTTTTTCCCATGGACCAGCATTGTGCTTTTTAAGGTGGCCCGGTATGCACCAATAAGAAGCTGAATTTAGCTTGTATTCATAAAACTCTTGAGTTTAAATTATTTCTAAATGTAATATACACACACACACACACACACACCGATATATGCAAATAACCATCGTAACAAATTATTATATAACACAACTATTAACATGTTTTTGCTATTAACTTTTTTTTTCTGGTGAGCAAACGGGATAATGGTGCCCCCTTTGAATTATCCCTTTAATTAAAATTATTCAACCTTCTAAATGACTTAAACCATGATCGTTCAGTATTTCATGCAACATACTTTTAACAATCTGAGTCCAAACAAAGAGAAAGTTTCCCCATAGGTTTAGTGAAATCGCATAATTAAAAACCATAAAACTAGAAATAGCTAAAAGATTGTTCTTAAGAAACAACTGTACACTAGAGAAGCCTGTGCTTCTACACTGATCACCCACCGGGGCACTCAATTAAAGTATTGATAAAGAATAAAGAACTATTATATAAAAAATCTTGAGTCCCCCCCCCCACCCACATCTCTTCATGTCTCCATACTGTCCTGTTGGTTATAATTATTGGCCCCAAAAAAAAACCAATAAAACAAAACCTTGCAATGTTTTTTTTTCCTAATAAGTCGTTAGCAAGTAATCCTCGCCCGATGCACCCACAGTACTGCACTCGCATGCACCTGCCCATGTCATGCACCTTTGAGTGCAAAAGACGGAGCATGAGCTGTTCAGACGCTCTTTGACAGGCATGACGTCTGCAGGGTTCTTTCCCTCTCTGTGTATTGACATGACATCCCCCCTGTCTCTGAGTTTAAACATCGACTACGATATTGATGCCTCTCTCTCTCAGAATTCAGATTTCTTTTGTTGCTTGCTTCTGTTTTCAGGGAATAAAGCCGGACAGTTTCTCTAAAGTGAAGGTTCCAGAGTTAAAGGAGATCATTGAAGGCTGCATCCGTATGAACAAAGACGAGAGGTACGGCACCGTGTGATTCTATACGTCTGTCTGGTCCTCGTCTGCATTTAGCTGCATCCTTTTAAAACAAGCAAATTGGCACCTGAATAAAACTAAAATAAAAGTCTTTCGTGTCTGTTCTGTGAAGAGAAATGCACAGATGAAAATGTCTAAGAGAGAGCGCAAAAGCTAAGAGAGCTCTGTAAGGTGAACGTATAGGTAGAAAATTGCTTAAAAATGGTAATAAATAATATAATATCACTTCAACAACTTTATTTTGGATTTTCTTTTCTGTTGTAAATGTTAATCACTTTTGAAAGTACATAAAAAAACTTATTTTCAAATCGTTCTTGCAAAACAAAACAAAAAAAAACATTTTTCGTTCTGAAAATAGCTGAAACCTCTTCTTACGAATCACCTGTGGACAAATTATAAGTTTCTTTTTTCAAAAGGTTGGGTTATTAACAGGTAAAATTGCTATTTAGAACTAGCATACAATTTAAATGTAAAAAAAAAATGTTGAAAGGCAGCCAAACGTTAATTTGCTTATTAGTAATCAGTGAGTTTTGAAAAAAACTGTCTAGTGATCACGCTGATGAAATAAAAGCCAGCCAGCCACTTCCTGAGATGCATGACCACACGTAGCTCCGATCTCTCGTCATGATTAGGTACACCATCCAGGACCTGCTGGAGCACACGTTCTTCCAGGAGCCCAGCGGTGTCCACGTGGAACTAGCCGAAGAGGACGACATGACCAAATCCAGCTTGAAGCTCTGGCTCCGCATGGACGACACCAAGAGGCTCCACGGCAAATACAAAGACAACGCCATCGAGTTCCTCTTCGAGCTCTACAAAGACGTGCCGGAGGAGGTGGCGCAGGAAATGGTGAGTGAAGGATCTCGCAGGTGTGGCTGTGTGTTCCAGCTCCTGTGAGTCAGAGCTTTAGCGTCTTCTCAAACTCTGAGTTTCCCCTCAGGGATCAACAAAGGGTTTTGGGGATCTAGTGCAGCTTGAGTGAGCAGAGGTGCTCCGGTGTCGCCCTTTACTCAACTCTTCTGGATAAATGTTGTTTTTTAAAAGAGTTTGGTAAGAAAGGCAACAGTTTGATTGAAAGAGTTATTTTAAAATTGAAAAACCCTCACCTCACCTCACCTCACCTCTGGTTATTTGGTGCCTCAGTGAGGCACAAAAACTGAAAAATAAAATCCTCTGGCAGAGTTTCTAGAGTAAAAAGCAGAAAATATCCTCAACGTCTTCACATCGAATCCTCGAAGAGTGGCCACAAGCCTAAGTTTTAACCCTTTCAACCCCATGCAAACGCCTGTGATCCGTTTGCATATCAATGTCTGAAAGCCTGCAACCACGATTATTATAAAAATGATTCTTTTTGCCTCCGAAACCAGACGAGTTGTGTTTCAAAGAGCTGTTCTCTTCCAGTAAAAAGCCGAACTTCCATAGATTAATGTAGGAAAATCAGAAACTATTATTTGTTCCTTTCGGTAGATTATTCTCTGCACATCGCCATCTACTGTACAGGAGTGTGCAATGGGACAGCAGACTATCTAGCTACAGTATGAAAAGAATATATATATTTTTTTTAGTTCCTAAATTTGGGTGTAACTCGCTGATAAATAAACAGGTGCTGGATCAATAATTACAATATCATGAATACGTTTATTTATTTCAGGAATTCTTTTAAATTGACTATAACTGACAACTGATGAAATCCCCCAAATCTCAGAAAATGTGAGTAAGGTTTTGAAGTCACCTAGTGCCACACTCCAATTAACTCAAAGGGGAAGGAAAAGGAACAGATGAGGTAGAAAAGTGTAAAAGCTCAGGGAAATCTGCGTCTGGGAGAGGATTGTGAAACAAAAACCCAATAAAAAATCTGAGAGATTCATGGACTGCAGCTGTTGTCAGAGCTAACAGAAACATTGTGCACAGACGTATGCAAGGCGTATTCAGCTGTGGCATTCCTTGTGTTGAGCCTCTCTTGAACAAAAGACAGATTTCCTCTGGAAATAAAGGTCACAGAGTCTGAAGGAAGAGTGGAGAGGAAAAAAATCCATGTTTTTTTAGCTCCAGAGTAGTTTCCTCAAGTCTGTGATGTTTTGATTTTCCATGCTATCTGCTGGGGTTGGTCCACCGTGTTTTCTGAAATCGTCAACCAGAAAGTTTTAGACCACTTTGCACTTCCTGCTACTGATCAGCTTTATTAAAATGCAGATCCAGTCCAGTATCAGATGTTAAAGTCGGGTTTAGTTTCTCTGAATGTCAGCACCTGACATTTAAATTTAGAATGATGTCCTTCCCCGTGGTATAGTGGACGGTGATCCGGACATGTCTCGGCGGTTGCGCAGGGCGATGCAGGATCGTCTTTCCCACCCCATTCTCTCTCCGCCTTGCTTCCTGTCTCTCTCTGTTAATTGAAAAAAACAATAAAGGCTTCGGCCGCAAAAATAATCTTAAAATAGTTTTTTAGAATGATACAGCTATGACGTCCCAGATGAGTGCTGAGACATAGAAAGCATACGAAATCTGGTGGGAAAAACGTAAAAAGTGCTTATTCAGTCGACCAATTTACCGTTTTAAAAATGATTTTGTGTTGAAATAAATCTTGTGGTGTAGGAATTAATATTTCAATGTGTTTCTCTCAAAGCAATTGCGGCGGTGTTTAAAGCAGGCTACAAATTTTTTTTATGTTATAGGAAGAAAAAACTTTCAGTTTTTTATTTTTTTGAAGAAATGTAAATTAGTCACTAAATTAGTTTAATGCATGTTTGTTTTTGGTGGAACTATTTCGTTCTCTGCTGATCTCGGTCTGATCTTGCTTCATGGCCTGCCAAAGCTCTTGAAATGACCTTCACACGGCGATCATTTCCAGAAATCTGTCCTCACCCTGTCGCGAGGCTCTCCTCTTCCTCTATCAGTACAGTGCGCTCTTCATTGAGCTCCAACCTCAAGCTACGGTTTCAAGCACGGTTTCATGTATTCAGCATCTCCTGGCTGGAGTTTTACTGCCGTCCTTTCTACAGACGTGCGATCATTTCATTCTAATAACTGCAAAGGGCTGAGATGACTGTTTTAATTTCGAAGAACCATCTCATGAAGCCGCAGGTCTGAGTGGCCCGCTGTGTGTTGCATAACTGTTTCAAGGGCAGAGCTTTTTAATTATCTGCTTGAAACATGAGAGCGAAGCAGGAAGAGGGTCACGAGACTGGTGTTGTGAAACTCAAGCTGCTCCGCTGTCCAGTCTGAGCTCTCTTCTCGTCCGTCCAGACCTTCACGATCCATCGTTTATCCGCTTTTCATCAGGAAAAGTAAATGTACAATCATGCTGCATTGATGGAGTGATGATGGAGGATGTCATGTATCGGTAGCTAACCCGCTTGTGACTGGAAACACAACTTCAAACCTCGTTTAATCAAGAACACACCAAATAAAAGCTGCAGGCAGCAATCAAAGGGTGCCATTGCCTCTCGGTGGCCCATTCATTGTAATATGCACTACGACAAATCCGTATAACATACACGCAAAGAAAAAAACAATCAAAGTATTATGACCCCCAGGTGGCGATAATGAGTTTAATATTTGCTGTCAGTGTTTTGGCCAAGATTCTTGTCACATGTAAAAATCAATGTTAGATGTAGTTCCTCCTCTGGCCACATGGAGCTGCTATAACTGAGAGTGTAGGCTGTGGATACATTCAGACATGAAACATTAACATATTTGGAAAATGTGGGACCGATCTGACATTGTATGACTTCCTATTTATGGCACAACGTCGACTTTCGACGGCCGCTGTGTGCGCATAGATGAACAAAGTCAAAACAGCTTCACAAGTTCACTTTCCATATTCCTTAATGGTGGAGTTTGGAGGTGAAAAGTACGGTGGCCCATTAGTGCACAACACAGCACAAAATGCACAACGCTAAAAATGCAAATCATTTTTCATTTTCAATAGCAGTTTGTGTCGACTGCAACGCTTTTGCAAATCAAAAACACAAAGATTTGAAGTTGTTTTTCTATTTGCAGTAGCCGTTTTAGCCATTTGTGTTGCGTTGTGCACTAATGGGCCACCGCATAAAAGTTTGGTAAAGTAGGAAAAGCAAACGTGTCCATTTTTAGAGGTTTTGGCTAAATACTCAACTCCCTGATGATTTTGGAGAAATAAACTTGAGAATGCAACTTAAGCTAGAGTGCATTACGCTATAGAGCAATTTAGCCACACCCACTTTTCTAACCACACTGATATGTAAATTTTCACTAGTTCTGGTGTGTTTGTGAATTTCTGTGACTTTTCGAGCACTTTTAGGCCTTTAAAAGAAGTTGAGAAACAAGAAGTGAGTTCAATATCTGTGTGTGTGTGTCTGTTTATCTGATCGACTCTGGAACCAACCACTAGATTCAGTATCAATGTTGTTTGTTACGGATGCACCAAAATTTTTTTCGGCCGAAATGTAAGAAAGCGCCGAAAATAAAGTCGAAATTGTCGCCTCTCTCATCCTCCCGTCTCGTTCGCGCTGTCATTAGGCATCAAACACGGAGTATGTCTGTGGTTTGGAAGCATTTCTAAGTTTCAGATGAGGACAATTTTTTTTTTGCACAATTTTGTAGCAGAAAGACATTTTATTTAGTTTTGTTAGTAAATAACAGTAATAAGGCTGTTTAAGAATATCAATAAAAGTTTGATTGCTTGATTAATTTGTAGTTTTGTTTTTTTTTCAATACAAACAAAAGTAAAATATTTTAAACGTTTTGGTAGCGGTTTTCGGCCAAGTGCATCCAGAATTTTTGTTTCGGTGCATCCCTATGGTTTGTTATTGTTTTTTTGAACGGTTTATTTAAATGCCTTGGATTTATAGCATTTTGTTCAATGGAGCCATGGTGTTGAAATTCATCAAATGGCGTTTAAACCCTCTTGATCTCCAATTATATAAATGGATATAATTTCACGGCAGGTCTGTGCGCTTACCAAATGGTGCATCTCACACCAAAATCTCTTTCCAAATTTGTGATGCAGACACCACACTTCCCATCTGCCCCATAGTTTGATAAGACACAACCTAGACAATATTGACAACAATTCTTTGTTGCGTGTTCTTTTTCCAGGTGATTTTGGGGTTCGTGTGTGAGGCAGACTACAAACTAGTTGCCAAAGCCATGAGAGACCGCGTCACTGCGGTCAAGCGTCAGCGTGAAAAGCACCGTCGACTCACAGAGGAGAGAAAGAAAGAGGAAACTATCGAAGAAGAGCCAGAGCTTTTATCTCCCAGAGCCTCTGAAACCCCTGCCCCTTCACCTGTGCAGGCCACACCCTCTGATCCAGTGATTGGCTCATCAGATTCTGGGAATACCGGGAACCTTCCACACGAGCCAGAGGAACCGGAAGCTGATCAGCACTTCCACATCCGGCACACGAGCTGCTCCTCAGCGACCTGTATGTACCAGTCCACTCTGCTGTTATGTTCAATAATGTGGTTTACTGGAACCTTCCTGTACTTTACTGTACAATAATCTTTTACTCGACATTACTGGAATTAAGTATGCCGTGCTTATTTATGTAATACTTTAAGAATACTCGAATATATTAGAATCCATTTGTTGTTTTTAGAGCTCTGCTCTAGTGCGCTGTACTCTACTCAAGCTTACCGAACTATATTTTATTTTGCTGTTTTAATTCACTTTGGTTTTCTCTACACTGTTCTGTTTTACTACTGGCTGACTCCACTATGATGTGATGATGTGGCTTTTCCATTCTTCACTTCACGTTTACTCACTGTACTCTAGCTTACTGAACTCTGCTTTATAATACACTACTGTACATCGAGCTGTTCTCTACTGCACTTTACTCTTCCTTGTTCTCATGCGCTGTACTCTAGTTTAAACTCTATACTTCATTCTGCTGCACTGTGTTGCACATTTCCTTGCTATACTCTACTTTACTCGACACTTCTATGATGAGCTATCCCGTGCTACATGTACAGCGGTGCTTTACCTTTGCTTTTCTTAATTCTCTGCTGTACTGTAATTACTTCATGAGCTAAACCTCACTCTGCGTTATTTTGTTGTGTTGTACCTTATTGTTCAGTGCTAATCTGAGTTACATTTCACTTTATCTATACTATATACTTGTTCTAAACTATTTTTTATATTTTTACGGTTTACCAGAATTGGAAACCAGAAAATCAAGTTTAATGAGTACAACAAATACATTGAAGGCATTTCTAGTGTTGTAGCTCTCTTGGAGGAGACTGTAGGCTCTGGTTTGTTATTGTTATGAGTCTATTACAGTAGTTCTCTCCTCTGGGCCCTCAGTAATCCCCTGAACACGCTGACACAGCGGTCAGGCTAACACTAGGTAAATGTGAGCTTTCAAGATGTCCAGGGAGCATTGCATAAAGCTAACGTTGCCTTGCCCTAAATCTTCCTGAATGTTTCTTTCACACACTGTTAAATCCTGTGGCGCTCTGCAGCATGCCACCGTCTGCTGCGTCCCACAAATAAACTCAGTTTTAGCAGGAAAGGTGTGCAGAGGAGCGGAGAGGGGCCGAGGGGTCAGACAGAGTTACTATGCAATGATTCTTGACACGTTTGGAAAGGAAACTAAAGGAAAAGAGCGAAGCTGAAATGTGATGTTATATTATGTAATATTATGAATGTATTAAATTGAACAGCTTTTTCTCCAAAAAAAGAACCAATGTGTCTGCTCCTGGAAATATGAAACATATTAAAATTGTAATTGTTAGCTATACATTTTACATTTTGTTTTTGGAAATTATTTGCTTTAGTAAGTGGAAGTTAATCATAAACAAACAAAGACTATTAATTACTAAACATTATTAAATTAAGTGTGTTTCTCTTTGTGTCGCTGCAGCGGACTGTGAGACAGATGGGGACCTCAGTCCTTCAGGGTTCCAGGACTGCGCAGAAGCTTCAAACGTTAGCGGCACTCCGCTCCTACAGACTCCACCCACAGAGGTCATGGCCATGGAGGCCACACCCCTTCTGGCTAGATCCATGGAGGCCACTCCCCATCAGGTCATGTCCACGGAAGCCACACCCATCCAGAGCACCTTCGTGGAGACCACGCCTACACTTGCCACACCCATCATTAGCCCACCAATCCCAGCTCTGCGTTTCCCCTCTGTGAGTTTCAGTTCAGAGCAGAAGCTTCACTTCAAGAAAATTACCTTTTAGGCACAAACGCTTTTCGTTCAGAACATTTATATTTACAATATAGAGGTATGTACAATAATAATGTTGATAACCACGTAACGTTTGTCACATACACTGTTGTAATTGTAATAATGTCATAATTATTATATTGCTTTTATATTGCATAATAATATATAATGTGTCCTTTTATTAATAGAACCAAAATGGATAAATTTTAAGTTACAAAATGTTATAAATCTATTAATTTGAGAAAAATTAAGGGAAAATGGGTTTTCTTCCCAAAAAAGTGAAATTGATTTATGTTTCACTCTGTAAAACCTTGACAATTTTCTAAAATGTGGATGTAGAGTGGATGTTAAACATTTATTAAATGGGTTATGCAACAAACAATTAATAAATACTTATTAAAATCTTCTTCTTCTTTTCCTTTCGGCTGTTCCCAGTTTAAGGGTGGCCACAGCGAATCATCCTTTTCCTCCTAACTCTGTCCTCAGTATCCTCTACTCCTGCAGTATCCCAACTACCTTCATGTCCTCTTTCAGCACATCCATATATCTTGTCTTTGAAAGTGACGTTACGACCAAGTATGGAGTGACCCATACAAGGAATTTGTGCTCTGCATTTAACCCATCCAAGTGCACAAACACAGCAGTGAATAAACACACCGTGAACACACACCGGGAGCAGTGGGCAGCCATGGCTGCGGCGCCAGGGGAGCTGTGGTAACTGGTGACTTGCTCAAGGTCACCACAGTCATGGTTGTCTCAGGAAGGAGAGAGTTTCAACACTCATCCCACCTTTGACTCCCAGTGGAGCTGGGGATCGAACCAGCGACCTTTTGATCTCCAGTCAATCAGCCTATCCACTAAGCCACGACTGCCTTGGCCTTCCTCTTGACCTCTTGCCTGGCAGCTCCATCTCCAACATCCTTCTACCAATATAACCACTATTTCTCCTCTGCACATGTCCAAACCATCTCAACCTGGCCTCTCTGACTTTGTCTCCAAAACAACCAACCTGAGCTGTCCCTCTGATGTGCTCATTCCTAATCTTGTCCATCCTCGTCACTCCTAAACTGAACCTCAACATCCTCATCTCTGCTACTTCCATCTCTGCCTCTTGTCTCTTCCTCACTGCCACAGTCTCCAACCCATACATCATAGCTGCTCTCACTACTGTTCTGTTCACCTTTCCTTTGATTCTTGCTGAAACTCTTCTGTCACACAACACCCCTGACACTTTTCTCCACCCACTCCAACCTGCCTGCACTCGTCTCTTCACCTGTTTTCCACACTCCCCGTCACACTGGACTGTTGACCCCAAATACCTAAACTCCTGCACTTTCTTGACCTCAGCCCCCTGTAATCTCACTGTTCTATTTCCCTC
>SRMA01024238.1:0-5000 GCA_007224835.1 Danionella cerebrum
TTTTGATTTCAAATATAATGTGTGGGTCTCAAAAAGATTTATTAATGTATTAATTTGCAAGGTAATTCAATTTAAAATGTGAGAATTTCCTTTTACAGACCCAAATTGGTGCCATCAGTGCCATCTAGTGGTGAAAATAAGGGATAACCACAGGACATATGAAACCTGAAAGATGGCTTGTGATTTTCAAAGTTCTGCCACAAAAAAGGCACAAAACGTGCTTGTACTAATGTATAAGGTTTAGGGGAGGTTTGCTTGCTTTTTACTACAATTTTTATTAATTAAATTTGTTTTGCTTTTGTGGAGGGGGTATTTCTGAAATTTATTTTGCCTCAACACTTTTGATTTTTGTTATAAAACATAAAAACTGTTCATTCTCAATTTTGGGGATTTTTTGCAGTAAAAAAATACAACATTAAATACTCTGAATTCGGAAATTTCAGGTTTGGGGCGGAATGATTGTGTAATGTAATGAAAAAATATGTGTAAAAAAAGAAGATGGGGCTGTAAAAAGTATTTAAAAACACAAAAGGTAACTTGAGCCAATTGTAAAGTAGCAAACAAAAAAATGCTCAGAAAGACACTGGATTTTTTGAAAGCATGAACCACACAGTGAAGCTTTGTGTTGAATTGCTACATTAAAATATGTGACAAAGATTCACATGAAGCTTTGCAAAAACACATACTCAAACATTTTGTGAAGATTCTTATAATCGTTTGAATCTTCTAATGTTGTGTAGGAAGACAGAAGAGCATATTTTCCCAGATTACTTTTTGAATTTGTGTTTAATTTTGCACAGCTCCAGCATCAGTGCCGTTCTCCTGTAGAGATGCTGAGATGATTTCTGTTTTACTCAGGTGCGAGTAACTCAGGGACAGGAGCCCCCCCATCTGATGAGTCTGTTCAAGGGCAAACCTATGATTATCCACAGTGGAGGCACCTCTCGCAAAGATGGACAAAGTGCAGCGGGCAGCACACGACTCTTCCACATTCGCCAGAGCTCGTCCAGAGCCACTCGCGCTGTTGAGGTCAGAACACAAACTTTGTTCATTGGCATGCATCAAGAAGGGAATTCATATTTTATGTGCATAAAATAAGTATTTGTTGACATCTTTTAGAAGTAGGTTTTGACCTTTTAATGCTTGTAGTTTTATAAGACTTTGTGCAAATGGTACTTTTGGTCACCAAAAAGTAACAAAATAATTAGCCTCCCTGTAAATAAGTAGCACTCGTCACTTCTGACCTAATGGCTTTCCTCCATTTTGGTTTCTTTTAGCTTCTTGATGATGCTTCTCATTGTAGTTCCTGACACTTGAAACTGCTTTAATAAACGCATTCTTTTCCATTTTATGAGCATTAAACTAGTCTCTTTGTTCTATGCCATAATAGGAGTCCATTTTATTTTACTAGTGGCTTTGCACGATAAATCCTCAATTTAAAGTACAGAAATACTTAACTATGTTAGTTTTATTAAAATATTTAAGCATCTACAGGATATCAGACATTTCCTAGAACAAAATCGTAGGAAATCACGCCTAAATATTCCCTCACAAAATATTTCTGCATCACTTGGGAAATATTCAGAAAAAAATTTGCACTTTCACGTTGGGTTAATATATTTGTCTGTGTATACTTGCATTATGTTACAAAATGCCAATGACTTTTAAAAAATGGTTTGCAAAAAAACACCAAACATGTATCACAACACTATTATTGATTTAGTTTTAATAAATTGTAGTTACTCTGGATTTTTTTTTATTTATTTAAAAAAATGTAAACTTTTGCTTATTCTGTTTCAGTGTTATCAATGAAACTAATTTTAAATGCGAGGATATCTCTTTATTCATTAACCATGATTTTTTCTTCTCTGTAGGTCAAACCACATGCTTCCAACCTAAACACCAATGATGTGTTTGTGCTAAAGTCCCCCGAGAGTCTGTTTGTGTGGAAAGGTGCTGGTGCAAGCAATGAAGAACTGGTCTCTGCAAAGTACATTGTTAGTATCCTGGGAGGACAACCCACTGATGTATCCGAGGGGAAAGAACCTGGTGAGTGCTCACCATGGTTTAAATGAAACATGTGAGAAAGAAGATCTTTTCATACATTGAGTTTCCCTTTCAGCTGGATTCTGGTCAGCTTTGGGAGGGAAGAAAGAGTACCAAACCTCTCCAGCTTTACGAAATGTGGTCAAACCACCACGTCTGTTTGGCTGTTCCAATAAGACAGGGCGTATAATGGTAAGGGAGAGTTGTTTGGTTCTTATGAAAGAATCACCATTGATTCGCAATAAGGTGGTTTGCCTTCTTATGAATGATAATTATGTTAAGATACTAGGATCTGATAATATTGCCCAAAAACTAAAAAAACTCAACGGGTTGCCAGTCCAAACCCAATTTAAATGAGCCACAAATCTGATGACCACGCTTACGTTTTTGTGAAATATCTAATGTTTTCATACCTTGTCCGAGTTATCAGTCTATTTCACACTTTTCAGCACCTGAGATTCCTTAAAAATGGCGCTCTGCTTAGTAAAGGGTAACACCAACCTTTAGTTTGTAGTCGTTTAATTGGGCTCACCTGGCCATCTAATCATCACATGTCAGAGACTGTTTTAAAAAGAGCCCTGAGACACAATGCCATCAATTAGATTAACTAAAAAACTAAACACTTAATATTTGCGACACAGGAAAACCATTTGCATAATAATTTAGAACACAGTGTGTATCTCCCTTTAGGAAAAATAAGAAAGGATTCCATTTCTCTCACATATTGCAACCACAATCACTGCCCCTTCCCCTTTTCTTACTTCTAGGAAAATCTTATAAAATATAACCCTATGAATTGGGAATGTGCATATCTCAGGCAAATGTTTCTGAAGGATCAGCAAATGGATCAAACCTGTTTTTTTTTTAATCTTCAACATGAAAACACAACCAAATGATAATTTGATGTGCTGTATGTGAGTCAATTCTGCAATGCTAATTATTTTTAGGCTAATAATGCCACATTATTCCTGCAAAACTAGCTCTTTTTTGTGGGATTTTAAATTACTTTTGTTTTGAACATGGGTCATGAAATTTTATTTAAAATGTTGGTTTTCGTAGATTTTAAATAGTCACAATAAATCACAAATCTTCTTACTTTAGTTGGTCACTTTGGTTGCAATAGTTTTTTTAGTGTGTCTCCGGACATCCCTGTACCTCACATGAACGCGCAAAATTGGGGGTGATGGGGGTTTGGCTAAGGCGCAGAAATGGAACTCGGGTCTTGAGAGTTAAATCTGGTACTTTATTCTGGTGATTACAATGGGATTAAGGCAGAAATAGAACAGTTTAATAAGCAGACAATAATGTCATTAACAACAGAAGGAAAATGTATCTTTCGAATATCTGGGAAAGAAAGTTCTTATTACAGAAATTAAGCCCTAGTTGGAGGGGGATTTACTTCATATATGCTAGCGTAAACCCATATAACACCAAAAGAAAAAGAAGAAATTATCTGTAAAAAGGGAAACTAAAAGTCAGCTAAATCAGAGCAAAGTGGACCCAGACGACAATAAATCAGGAACAAGGGGAGGGTGATCAAACTGCTGGTGTGTGTGATATGACAAAAACATACAAACCCTGACTGGTTGCTTCTCAATCGTAGTTTTTGTGAGGAAAAAGAGTTACTTCTTAAACTCATTGATCTGTTGCTCCTGTCAGGTGGAAGAAGTTCCTGGCGATTTCACTCAGTCAGACCTGGCCACCGATGATGTCATGTTACTTGACACCTGGGATCAGGTGAGTTGATCCAGAATATCAGTAATTGTTGATGATGTGAAGTCATTGTTGATGATAGCAAAAGGTAAAGCAAATGAAAATGAAAGACAAAGATAAATATATTGTTTAGGGGTGGAACGATACACACGTCTCACAATAGGATACATATCACAATATTACATCCATGATACGATATGCATCACAATAAAATGAAGTGAAACCCTTTACACACCTATTTCAATGAAACCTATTCAATCTTTAGACTGTCTTTGGAAAATAAAACTTAAATCGCAAAGCTAAGAACGCTAGTTTAATTTGCATCATCCAGGCCTCTAGGGGGCAGGAACAAAGTTTGTAAATTCGGAGAATTAAACCTTAAAGAGCAAGATGTTTCCCTTTCTTATAAGTTTACCCATTTCTCACAGTTTTTCACACAGTGAAGCTCTTTGACAATATCTCCTTGTAATGTGATACTTGTATTGCGATAAATTGTTACACCCCTAATATTTTTAGTTTGTACTGTGCATATGGGTCAAACTATACCAAATGGCATTTAATTTCAATGCATTTTGACCTTCAATCTTCAGCAAGCTGCTCACTGATTGGTCATACTTTAGAGTATTCATCTGAGAAGTTCTGATATAGATTGTATTTAATAGTTAATGTACAATAATGTTGAAAATTTTTTCTTTTTATAGGTGTTCCTTTGGATTGGTAAAGATGCCAATGAAGTTGAAAAAACAGAGGCACCCAAAATTGGTGCGTATGAAGGGGTTTACTTTTGTTTATCCATTACGAGAACAAATGTTAAGATTAAAAAGATGGATGTTGGTTAGATACGGATGATGTAAAATGTACATTAAGGCAGGGTTATTGATTTCGAGGGTATTTGAAATTTAATTTACAAAAACACCACCTCCAGCCAAAGGGATCGTCCCCATCTTTGATGGTGCTGCATTACATAAACGTCAGTAACTTATTCTTCAG
This sequence comes from Danionella cerebrum, assembly GCA_007224835.1. Lineage (NCBI taxonomy): Eukaryota > Metazoa > Chordata > Actinopteri > Cypriniformes > Danionidae > Danionella > Danionella cerebrum. The sequence continues at coordinate 4,750 of SRMA01024238.1, forward strand.
AGGGATTATCATGTTGATGGTGAATAATTTGTTGTTGCAGTCGATTGAGCAGTTGGTTTATGCAGTGAGGATGAAAGAATATATATCTGAAAAAAAACTATAACTAAATTCTAAATACTTTTCCTCATGGTGGCACTAATTTACAAAATTAACTAAATGAAGAGATTTTTAGCTTCAATGACTTTTATTGGATGCTTTAATGAAAATACTTCCAATATTGTACGAAAATTCGAATGGAAATTTGGGTTGTT
>SRMA01024238.1:7500-63477 GCA_007224835.1 Danionella cerebrum
AGATAATTTATTACAGCAAATTGTAAAGTAGTAAAATGCTCAAGTGCATTTCAATTTTGAATAGAAAGAAAGATGGATGTAACAGAATAAAGAAGTTAACGATACACTAAAGGTTTTCATAATAAAAAAATAGTATCTCTAATAGTACAGAAGTATTTTTTCGTGTGAAGTTTCAGAGAGTAGTTTTTCTAACTTGTTCTGAATTTCTTACGTTGATGCATTAAAGTTTCAGAAGCTATATCACGAAAAGGACAATGATTATTGATATCGATGTACTGTAGATTTCAGTCCAGGTCGTGAGTGTGGTTCTGACGTCATTGGAACCATTCAGAATCACGTGGTTCTTCCCATGGTTCCCTTTGAAGTGCGCAGCTCGGGCTTCAAGGGTTTGAGGCACGCTTTCAATCTCGAGCAGCGCACTGCTTCACCTGGATGCCTTGACTTTCGCCTGGTTGCAGTAGAAGACGCACTTTGAAAATGGCTGGAGCAATTATTGAGAACATGAGCACCAAAAAGTTGGTGATAGTGGGGGTAACATTGATGTTGTTCCAGGCGTTCTCCTTTATGGTCGGAGGACTGATTGGTGAGTAGCTACTTTTCCAAATCCGCCTAAATTCACGAGTTCAATCTGCGCTGCGCTAAATGTTGCCAGTCGATTTCAACCGCGCGGTGTGGGTTCCAGCTTTAAAAGAGTGTTCGAGGGAATGAAAAGTTGAGAAAGGCTTTGTTCGGGGGTGTAAAGATGGGCGCTTCTTTTCTTTTTTCCGTCGTGTCGAGTCTGTCTTTGTGCCGCCGCCGCCGCGCTCTGTTTTCCGCATGGAAGTTTGAGGAGAGGACAAACCAGAATGTCTCACTTTTTTCTACTCTGTGAAGTTATTCCATCGTTAATTCATCTTCTTAAACTATTACCAGAATCTTGCTGTCCCGCTGGGTACCTCACAAAATCCACCTGAGTTTGACTTTGACTATAAATAACATTTTTTCGGGGGGATCAGAATAACAAGTTCGTTTTTTGCGTTTACCCTTAATCATGACGTTTGTTTGTCTGGTTTTCTTGTACTTTACATAAGCTTACAACAAAATAAAAATTGAAATGGAGTGACAAAAATCTTTTAAATACTTGATTTAAACTTAACACTAGACTTATTCGTATTGTAATATGAATTCGACTTGTAGACATTGCACTCTGGAAATATTAGATGTTACTTCACCTGTGCGTCGTTTTAAAGTATGTGCAACAATAATTTTTTTTAGAACATCAACACATTCACTCTGGCAAATTTATGGAGCCCTATGTAATATTTGCCACTAGGGGTCACTTTGTAAACTAAGCTGGACCTGTTATGTTTGGTGGGACGAAAGCCAATCGCTGTCACTATAAAAATTTCTCACGTATGACTACAAACAGGGGGCTATAGGCATTTCCTTTACTCTTCCTTAAGGATGGTGGAAAGCTCTCCTTTAGCCTATGTCCACACATACCCAGTTTTTTTTATTTACTTTCCTTTTTTCTGTGTAAGAAAAAAAAAACCGAAAATGCATCTACGTGTTTCCAGTTAGACAAAAACAGATCACATGGGTACTCAAACACCCCTGCAATGCCGCAGTGACTCTGCCAAACCAAACCAGCTGGCAGTCAATTCACGAAGTTTTAAAAATTATAAATTTTTTTAACATCACTTGAGGAAAAACAGAGCACTTCTGTTCGGTGATAAATGGTAAACATTCGCATGTAATCCTGTACATGCTGTAAGCCACAATAGCGGAATAGGATCATCCTCGCTTCGGACGTCATTATTCTAACTTCTTTAAACACAGCAGTGACACAGTGTGATGACAACGACAAACTCCACCCCCTGATAAACTATTCTGTACGCGTATGCGGAGCTCTGAGCCGTTCAAATACGATTCACCTCGGCCAGCGTTTTCAAAAATGAGTGGTTTGTGAAGCATTTTGTGATCCTCTGTGTGTAACTGGCTTCTGATTGCATGTGCTAAACGCTAGTTGGCGCTGTAGTTGCGATTAAGCCATGTCTCTTATTCGCTCACATTTCGTTTGGTTGGAGCTGGAGTACATTGATGTGGAAAAACAGAAGACGTTTATTGTGTTTAGTCTTCTTCCTCGTGTTTATGGGGAAGACGAACGGATGTGACTACTCCTCAATCACAGAACCTATGGCCCCAATCAACGTTCATAAAGTTAAAACTTTTGGAAGGTGCCAGTCAAGCTATGCAGGAGAGTTTATTGCTTTCACGTGTCTTCTGAAGAGTCTGACGGGGAAGCATAGTAGCACCTTAAGGATGTTTTCACAATTGACTTGTTTAGTTTGAATACAACCAACTACAGTTTATCGCTTTAGTTCGGTTCAACCAAACTAAAAATTGAACCAAGAGTGGACTTAAAAGAGCAGTTCAAGACCTGCTTAAACTCCAAACAAACTTTAAATGAAGACCTCAGAAACATGCTTTTTGAATTAATACAGCGGGTGAGCAATCAAACTCTCTTGCGCGTGGCAAATATTGTGAAATGGCAGATAATTAATACGATCTATTACCAGGATTACTAAACACAAGCACCTACTTAACTAACTGTTCAATAAACAAATTGAAACACTTGCTAAATGACATCTCAAATCTGTAAATCTTAGAGAAATCATTTACACATTTCCAAATAAACTGTTATGCTTTATTTTTAAGATATTAAATGTTTAGTACACTGGAAAATGCATTGAAAAATCTTTGAGAGAATACTTGCATTAAAATTATGCAAATATTACTTGCATAGCCATGAAATAACCCATGATGTTGTCTTGGCCATAAACAAGAAAACTAAGCAAATTTATGGATCTACACTTTTTTCAAGTATTTTCTCACTGTTTAACAGCAAGAATTTATAAAAAAAAGTACCGGTACATATGTTTTCAATTGCCACTCTTTCCATTATGTTACATCAACATTTTGTGTCATAGTGCCTAGCTGGGTGCATTGATTATTCTGAGGAGAACATCTAAAAAGCTTCAAATAATGTAATTACACAAATGACATCACCTCCTGCTGGTGGTTTTGAAAAAAAAATCTTTGAAGCACAACCTTGGTGTAAAATCATTATAAAATAATTGTGAAGTTAATAATTTTTTTTATATCATCTGGTAATTCGTAATGATGCTTTCATGTTCGTTTGGTGCTGTGAAAAATAAATGGTTAAAGGAAGTGCATCTGTAGACTTTGATCTGAGTGGACATCCGGGGCTGACTGCCCAAAGACTTCACCATTCTCTCTATCTTTTCACTGTATAATTCAACTTCCACTCTTTCTCCCGCGACAAAAACACGAAATTCCATGTAGCTCGTCTAACATTTTCACAAAGCAAGCTTTTGTAGAATTTGGGATGGATATAAATTGGCTTGCTTTGGCTGTTCTTATGTGAGATTGTTTTAATGAGATGAGATTCTTTTGTGTTTGTTCGGTGGCTGGTGGCAGCCGGGGTAATTGAGTAGAAATACACACCGCTCCCCCTGTTATTGGACAACTTTTACATGGCATGAGGTCACCGGGCTCACAAAGCACACTATTATTTTATGTCTGTGATTTGATGGAGTGAGATGTTAAGTGCCAACAAATACTTAAAAACGTTGACTTTAGTGTCGCCAACTTTGGACATTTTTCCAGTATGAGAATTTGAAAGATTTGACCATATTAGCGGTGTTCTAATATAGTTGTGTTTAAATTAAAAAGCTCAGTCAAAAATGGACATTTCCACTAAATCATCCTTGGCTTTTCAAAGGTTCAGTTGTCTTTTTTTATTTTATTTTATATTTTTTTATAAACAGAACACTGATTCTATTCAAGAGTTTACATTAGTTTGATCCCACTGCCTGTAGACTTAAAGTAACATGTTGAAAATGCTTTCAATATTTTTGCATGAGATCAATGCATCAATTATGGCACAATCACAATTCTTATTTTTGATGTCTCACTTTAGTTTTAGAAAATCAAAAGACTGCAGTTCTTGGTAAAAACCAAGAAACCCCAATTTTTCCACCACCTCTGGAATTTCTGTGTGAACTGTGCTTGATGCGGTTGTTCACTCGGTTCCGGAGTGAATGGAACTGGAAGCTGTCCTCAAGCTATAAGCTGGTTCATGTTTTCTCTCTCTTCCTGCTCATTTACACTCTTCAGATGTCCTCGATGACCCAGGAAGGGCTCTATTGACTCCTCCTTTACGAACTACTAAGACCCGGCCTCTCAAAAGAGACAGATACCAGTCTATATTCTCATGTTAATGATCCCTGCTACAAGAACAGTTTATTAGGGAGTTGTTTCACTAGGATTCTAGTCATTGACTGGATTTTTTTTAACTTTACACAACTCTATTTTCTAAAGTATGATTAGGCTTTGAAGTAACATTTATAATGTTTTTTCCGAGGAACAGTTCAGTTTTTCCGTAAACAGTAATTAAGGTTTCAAAATGGAGATTGCTAGTAATATGGGTTTTGAACTATGTTAGTTTTAACCATCACATATTTTGAGTAAAAGAAAGCTGAATCATTTGTTTATTCAGTATTGACATATTTTAAATTGATCAGCCCACCATCGAGGACGGTTCACACATGAATATTTTATGGAACCAGGACGGTATATATTTGTTTTATAGAGTTTTGAGTTTGATGGAGTTCAGGGCTCAAATCTGTTGATTTTTAGCCATCTGCGTTATTTTTTCACTTTGACAAACGGAAGAAATGTTATGTGTTTCCATTTGCATTTTCAATTTGAGGCTCTCAATAAATATCGCTTCTCCACTTTCCATGGTTGGAGAAGTCCAGTGAAACTCAAACCTTTCGCATTTACAGAGTTAAGGCCGCTACCCACCGGTTCAAAATGAGTTCGTATGAATATTCGTGCTCTACATTTGCATCAAGGAAAAATTGATGCAATGACGCTCCCTGCCTGAAGATGGAGTTTGTGGTACAACAGGTGATCTCCACGGCACACAGCCTAATGGGAAAGAAGAGCAGGATGACAGAGAAGAAATCAAAGAACACATAACAGGGAGCTGTTTGACAAAAATGTGGAAAAAGGCGAGGATTTGTGACACTCTATTTCTTTCCTGTTTCCCGAACAAAGTCGCTATGAAAATGTTGGATGAGCACCAGCAGGCGACACTAACAGATCCAATATGGCACTCCAAAACTCTTTTAGTTGGCACCATTCTGTCAGTCCGATGGGGCCCATGGTTTTTTTGATCAAGTTGCGTTGTCACATAAGCTTAGACCAAAAATTTGGATCTGTGTATATTTGCCTTTAGATGCTCATTGGTTGGATATTTGCTCACAGGGAGGAGTTTCTCACGTATGTAAAGAGACTTTTTAATGATCTGGGAAGAAGAACTGTATATTATTAAGCCATGCACATGTAATATTTACTGAATATGCACCTAACCAAACCCTTGTGCATTCACATTTATGTGTTGTATGGTGAATTAACCTGTTCCTCACCTACAAGAATGGCTTCACTTATTCAAATCTGTTTCAACAGCTCCCAGCCCCACGGCCGCTATCCACTACTTGGCCACCAAGTGTGTAGACACAGTCAAGACCCACCATAAAGGCTCCAAGTGGTTCATGCCATGGGGCCCTGACCAGTGCAGCAAAATCAGAGACTTCGATGAGGCAATGGTCAAGAGAATTGAGGCCAACAACATTGTGTTTGCTGTCCACATTCCCCTGCCCAACAGAGAGATGAGTGCTTGGTTTCAATTCATGCTGGTCATACTCCAATTTGACATTGCCTTTAAAATTCAAAACCAGATTGGTAAGAGAATAAAGATTTTTATTTTTTTTTCATTGATTGATGTGATTTAACCTCATTGATGTGACGAAATCACCTGTTGTTTTGTAAGCTTAGAATAAAAATAACTCCTTGTGCTAAAGGTCTATGAAAGTATGCATGAACCCCCAGAGGAATTTACCATTCTATTCACCCAAAAGTAGATTGGATTTCTCACATGCTGTGAGGGGACTAACAATGATGTATGGCCTGTGTTTTCACTCTTGTAGTCAGAGCATGGGGGGGTGGGGGGATTTGGTCAGCAGGCAGGTAGGTGGTATCTGCAGAAGGCTTTGACTCAGACAACTGAGGACAATAAAACAACAATAAAAAGCCTTGCCATCTGTTTTTATTGGCATTAAGAATTAGGAATCCACACAAGCAGCTCGCAGAGTTTGTATGGGTAATGCTTTTAAAATTAAAATGTTCCCTCCAAAGACATCTATGGCTTGTGTTCTGAATTTGCTCATTAAGAGTCTCTAAAGTAAAATTTGTTGGCTTATCAAATAAACAAGTAACAATTTAAAATACTGAACTATATTGCTTTATTTTATGTCACATTGGATAAATCTGAGTGATGACTTCCAAAGTAGATCCAAGTATCCTTCTCAACCTCTTTCCCAACTTTCTGACTCTCACTACTGTTCAGTTTGTTGATTAAATCAAGAAAACAAAAGGCACTAGGTGAAAAAATATAACATTAATAAAATATTGGGTTAAGTAGTGGCTGTATTTGAGGAGGGTGGGGTTCTGGATTGGCTCAATGTGTGCCGTTTCGAAGACTGGATTAAGTGGGAACACTGGTTTGTAATGAGCTATTGTAGATTGGAATAGGATTCAGAGGACTAGATCCTGAGCTGCAGGAAACTTACCCTTTGGCCAGAGCTTTAACTATGGACGCACTGAATATTCAGGCACAAAAGTTGTTCACCCAAAAGTGTTGCAGTTGATAAACAGAGGGAATATTGTGAAAAGACCAAGTATTTCTTACAGGACAATGACTTCTTTGAATGGGGGTGGGTAAGTTTCTAGCCTGCTTTAAAAGTTGCTACTTCGAGTAGAGGGGTCAACTGGAGAGATGAAAATCATTCTGAAAGACTAAATGGAATATCAAACAAGTTTTATTCTTATTTCTTATTTAAAAATAAGCTGAAATGCCTAGAAAAAGCTTGATGTCTCACAACTACATAACAGTTGTGTATTGGCTTCATGAGAAATGACCAATTAAATTTGTATTTAAGTGACGAATTTTGGGGTTCCATGTTGTTCGAAGAGCTTTTATGAGGATAACTGCATAAATTGACAATGAAAACTAGTAAGTTAAAAAGGTCCTTTCCACACGTACATGGTAATTTTGAAAATGGGAATTTTTCAATGTGTTTAGGCTGTTTGCCCACATGTGAACGCATCATTGTTTTAAACCACACATTTTTGAAAATGATAGCCATGGATGAGCAAATTAACTTGTATTGTAAGGTTTCTTTGCTTCTTTTTGTTTGTTTGTGTGTTCTATTTTAAAGTGCGCTTTAATTTTTGATTCCAAATAAAAATAATTTAAACACCCGTGGTACAATAAACATACAAATTGATGTAGACTGATATGGGGGTGCAGTGATGTCTGAAATTTACATTTTTGTACTATTTCATTATTACAAAGTTAAAGTTTTATTTTTATTTGGTCAGCTGTGGTGTATTTTTTTTACACACATGAATTGGCTTATCTTTGGTAGTTACAAAGTTTTATTTAATTTGTATAGATTTATTTTATTTAAACAAGAAATGGTTGTTTAACACAGAGTTCTAAATGAACATACTGCATGTTTTGCATTAGTACAGTGGTTGCAACTGTTTTCGGTCAAGGGACATGTTCTCTGAGAGCGTCGTCCTCTGCCAGATGTTCTATGTTTACCATGAGTCTTGTGTGATCTTTTGCCAGCTGTTTCTCTCTGAATTTTGTACACCGAGCAAGACCTCACATAGTGGCAGCAGTCTCCCCTCGGGTGCTATCCTGGAGTAATTTGGCACACCACTCACAGTAGTTTGGTTGTGCCCTGTTTTGAGACTCATTTTCTTTAGAAAAATAAACATTCCGGAAGTTTCTTCAAAGGTACTTCTAAATAATAGATGATGATGTGGTACCAATGTATAATAGATTCAAACATTGATGTCTCAAGGAAGGTCACTAGGGGCCTGCACAGGAATCTACTGTGAGGTTACTGAGCTATAAGATTTTGGACAACCTTAAACCATCTGCAAGAAAACTTTATTTGGGTGGACATTTTGTCTTCCAGCATGAAATCGCAATTTCATGTGTTTATCATTTTTACTCAACTGTTCATAATTATGTATGTTATGTGTGCTTAAATGGAGGGTTACACAGAGGTAGACACCAGTGCTCTGCGGTTGTGCTGATATACATTGTTTTGCATGTATATACCTCACAGGGCTGTCCTTGCTCAGGTAATCTAAATCAACAAACACTGGCATACAGGAAAAAACAAGACAAAAAGTTACTGTTCTGTCTTTTTCATGGGTTTAAGGGTGAAATTTGCTCAAACAAGTAATATTACAATTTTTTTGCACACTTAAAGATCACTTGCAGATCACCAACCTCTATGCTCCCCTTTCAATGGCGAGTCATTGGTTCTGTTTCACGTCTCTTTGGCCGGACTCCAGCAATAACACAGCTGTTGAAATGGCTTAGTCGCTGGGGTGATGTGCGCTGTGCTCGGCTGGAATGTTTGTGTGCGCTAAGCTGACATTCAGAGCTCTTTGGCAGCGCCACTCATAGGTGGGGGCCACTGCAGACAGACTGGAGGAGAGCATAGCGGCTAATAATGTCTGGCACTCTGTTCTTCCCGCACCTCCCCCAGGCAGCTCAGCGCTCAATGTTAAGGAATTCTCTTTAGTGGACTCCAGCCTGTTTCATAACACAACTGGGATCTTTTTAGGGTGGTGAAGTGGATCTTACAGAGCTGTGCAAAGTGATCCAAACCATGGAGACGTAGACAATGTACTGCTGCTTTATCACTGTGAACACAGCTCATGCTTAGGGTAGCTTCCAAACAGCTTTAAAGGAAGCAATTTTAAGGGCATTATTAGCATTTTATTTTCATTGTAGCCTGTATTTAGTGGCATGTGAAGGTCATTAATCTGCTGTCCATTTTCTAAAAAGCTGCCCTTCCAGTTTTGTTGACTATGCTGTTGTGATTTTTCTGTAGACTAGGAATCGCTCTGATGCTAGTTTTAATCATGTCTTCCATGTTTATTTTTTTTAAAACGCTGTTAACCTGTTGTTATCAAAGTCCTCTTCCTTCAAGTTCCAAGTCCGTTTTTTCCCTTAATGTGTTTGTTACAAGTTCTCAGCATACTGTGTGAAAAAAGGTCATGTCTTATCTAGTTTGACTTTAAATATATGGATATTTAACATCAAAGTCCATATTTGACACAGCCCTTTGGTAAAGTGTGAGGTCCTAGGTCTGAACTGAGATCATAAGTGTCATTTATTTTGGTAATAATGCATTCTTCTGTGTTACGACCCTGTTATTGCAATAAGGTTCAGAATGATCAAACTGAAATAATCTTTACCTGTAGACGATGGAGCTTTGGTCACCTTGGATGTGGGTCTGGCGTATAGAGATGACACCCTGAGCGAGTGGACTGAGATGGCCCATTCCATTGAACATCGCAAACTCAGCTGCAATTTTACTGCACCCAAGGTAAACAGTCAAGAGCACACAATCTAAGCACACTTCCTGATCAGCATACTTCACTTCAAAGTATACATTTGTAAAATTAGTTCCTCCTTTTGTACACAGTGTAAGGAATTTAATTTAGATGTTTTCAGAGATATTCAATTTTCTTTGCTTTGGAAGCATTTTTTTTAACTAAAAGATCAACTGTAAATCCGGTGCTGGTTTAATACTGGTTTAAAACGGAATTTAATCTAGAATTTCTTTGTACATTTTTGCATCCATCTTTTATTCCTTCTTTTGCTGGATCATTTTAACATTTCCTTTTTCAAAAGCGTCTGTCCGCTCTACCCTGCAGAGTTGATTGCTGGAGATCCTGGATGTCCTGGAGTGTTCTTTCTTCACAGAGGACGAAAGTATAGCATGGGGCTCTTAAAATGTCATTTTGTTCTCCACAGATTATTGAAAATGAAGGCCGTTACTATGATTGTGACCTTTTGCCATTCATGGAGGTTGGTAGTGTGGCCCACAAATACTACCTTCTCAACATCCGTCTTCCTGTAAATGAACGCAAAAAAGTCAACATTGGAATTGGCGAAATTAAAGACATCCGTCTTGTGGTGAGTTTTGGATTTTTGTGTGCTTGGATGGTTTTAATTGGCCAAATGTTTCAAAAGGGAACTTTTATTTCCCCATCCTATATGTTATATCTAACCTTATGTTATTTGGCTGTTAGAAAGGAACAATAAGCCAAATATTTGTCCTTAATTTGCTTCCCGCGATGTCACTTTGATTGCAGGGCATACATCAAAATGGTGGCTTCACCAAGGTTTGGTTTGCCATGAAGACATTTCTAACTCCCAGTGTTCTCATTATCATGATCTGGTACTGGAGGAGAATTACCCAAATGACCAGGCCACCTGTCCTGTTGGAAAAGTATGTTGTTTTTTTGGTTTTTCTTTTGTCTACTTTGATGTAAAACCTGTTTTTTGTGTCCTGTGTGAGTATTTCATGTAGCAGTAATCTTTGATGTTTAATTGGTTTCTCATGTTACAGTTGAAGACAATGGTCGGCCAAAATGTTTTGTGAATATTCACAAGGATTGTTTAATAGACGCCATGTTTTAATATTATTTCCTATTTTTTATTCCATAAGGTCTAAATGTAAAAAGTTGATAAAAATAATCATAAACCTTAATAGGTCAATGGTAATAGCTTAGTACTTTGAACTTTTTGAACGAACCACTGTTGTCCAATAGCTTGCCAATTTAACTAATTTACATGACTAACCAATATGTGACCTGGATGAGATTTGAAATTACACAGCTGAAGAGTAATTTCAAATTCACTGTCATGCTGACAGACAAAAGATATTAGTTTGGACTTGAAGGAAACAACTGTTCAAGCTCAAAAAGATAGAGAAGGATGTTAATGGTTCTCAATGTATTTCTTGACATTTGAACTGCTTAGATTATCAATATTTTTGAATTGACCAGCACAGAGGTGAAAGATGGGTGGACAAATCTGGAGGAGCTTGAGAGATATTTTCAGGGAGACTAAGCTGTTGTTTCTCATGAGACGTGTAGAGAACTAGAAAAGCTACAATCAAGGCTGCAACAAATGGGATTCACTGAATGGTGGTGAATATTGTGTGTGAAAGTATCATAAATGTTGCTTTGACAATGTAGTCTTTTTGATGGCTGCTGTGTGCACATAGTTTAATGAAAAAAAAAACATCCCATAAGACTGGTGGAGTTTGGAGATAATCAGGTTAAATCTCTTGGGGGAGTTTGTTAAAGTAAGACACAAGCAAAAGTGGCCATTTTAGAGGTTTTTGCAAAATAGCTGATGCCATCTGTAGTACATATATGTAAGTCTTACTAACCTATACATGTGCTGAATTTCATTTACCTACAACAAACTGGTAGGGCACCATAAGCTGATATGTATAAGGTGGCACTATAGAGCCATTTTGCACCCCTCACTTTTCTACCCTGAATCAGATGTAAAATTTGTAAATTACGAAATCCGGTGACTTTTCGAGCATGAGAGTGCCACAAACGATAATACTCTTGAGCAATTAAAATAGGGTTCTACACACCTTTGGTACTCAAGCCTTAATAAATTCGTCTTCCAGGAGGAGGATTGCATCTACAAAATGCATTGGTCCACTCGATGTCACTCACTCATTAGGGCTACATAGAATTCTATTGTAATTGCTCAGATTATTGTTGTTTTGTAGCTTTTGGTGCATTTTTGAGGGTCTAAATGTGCTCAGAATTTCACACTATTGTCAGGACTGATGGACATTTACATCTTATTGGTAAATACGTTTCACCCAACAAGTTTCAGGCTATAGGTATCTAACAGTTTGTCGTATACAAATGAAGGTCGCCACCCTAGTGTAGGGTATTAAGACTTCGACAGGAAGCTATTTAGCAAAAAACACTAAAAGTGACCACTTTAGCTCATATCGTAAGTAGACAAACTCCTAGAGATTTTATCTGTCTGTCTCAGAACTCAATCAGTCTTTTCTTAAGGTATATGGAATGTTATATTGTGAAACTTTTTTTGACTTCGTTAAACAATATGCACACAGCGACAGAAATTCCCCATAAACAGGAAGTAGTTATAATTGAGACATACAATGTTTGGTTGGGATAAAACGTGCCATGTTTGTTATGAGACCACGCCTAAACACGTATCTACAATATCTGTTATAACGTTACCAGGTGACTGTCACCAATTGTGACATTTGTGAGAATATTGTCTGATTTAATAACAGCACAATATTCCTTCTCATTCACACCTGGTGCCCATTTATTTGTATAATGTTAACTGTTTACTCTTGAGTACATAGCCTAAAAAGAACTGGTCATTGTGCATGTTGCAAACAATTGCCCACTGAGGGGCCAAAGTGTGTGAGGTGTGAGAGCCCTTTGATTGCTGCCTGCAGCTTTAATTAATGTTTGCTTTTTTTATCATTTCAAGGCATCCATCAGTTACTTTTTCATCTGGTTTGCCACCAGGGGTCCCAGAGGATGCTAAGCTCTCAGGCAGTCATATTCCACGCAACTCACAGACAGAATCATTATTTTTTCATGTTCTAAAAGCTTTGCCATTGCATGTTTCTGCACCAGGGCACTGAGGTGGAAACTGGAGCTCTCTTTTACAACACTGAGAGAAGCTAGGAATGTGTGACAGACTCCCTCCGGATTTTCTTATTACTGGAATGCAGCCAGAGTGCTGCTTCATGCTAGTAGAGACCTCGAGAACACTGAATCATGCATCTGTGCAGTCTTTGGTGTATCTTTTTACAAGTTTGAACAAACCATTTTGAACAGAATTGTACTGTTTTATTATCTTATCTATTCCAAATGCAGATTTTAAGCTTCCTAAAATAATAAATATTGGGAGGAAACCATCCATAACCCTTTTTTGCCCTGTTCTCACAGGGAATGTGGTTCATGTGTTTAAAATTATGTTCCACACCCATTCTCAGTCTCAGCACAGAGCATTCAGATAGCTTGTCCCTGCATGCCTGCTCTGAAACAAAGAGCCTCATCTGGTAAAGGCTTTTATCTGATTTTCATGACCGTGAACCTCTGTGTTCTCAGGTTGCATACCCAAAGTACTCGTGGTTTAAGCCCTAAACATGACAAACACTCATTAACATGTACTAAATGTACAGTTACTCACCAACGTTGAATTTTTTTTTTCCTCCAATATTATTTTAGCCAACTTATTAAAATATGAACATGACACAACCCAACCTTGAATTTAAACCCCTTTTTTCCTTCAGTTTTCTCCTCAGAAGTTGTAGAATTGATTCCTGGATGGGTTTCTTACTTTCTCTGCATCTTTTATCCTGTTTAGAGTTATCTTTGCCCTGGGGATCTCCATGACTTTTATTAATATTCCCGTGGAGTGGTTCTCTGTGGGGTTTGACTGGACCTGGATGCTGCTGTTTGGTGACATTCGTCAAGGCATCTTTTACGCCATGCTACTTTCCTTCTGGATTATCTTCTGTGGAGAACATTTAATGGTATGAGCTACTTTCTGTCAGTTCATGCATATATAGATAGATGGATAGATAAATGGATAGATAGATAAAGATAAAAAAATACAAGGTATATTTTCTAAGTATGGATGGTTTTCAGGGTCATATGTTGCAAAGTCAAATACAGTTTACAAGTGAAGAAAAGAGATTTACTTATTTTTACTTGTATTTTTTTTGTTTGGGATGCTAATTTCTTTTTGTTTGGTCAACTCTAAGTGTATTCAATCCTATTTATCATCATTTTGTTCTGATTTTACAATCGTAAGTGTTTAACCTCTTAAGCCCGAGAGTCCCCGGTACCGGGGACTTGCCCCCTTGTGCGTTACATTTTCGCTCATAGCTCACGAACCCTGAGAATAACCCACACATATTAAATACTGTTGTGTTCAGCGGAAACTCCTCTAAAAACGTATCTAATTCAATTTCATATCCGTTAACCACAGCTCGAACGCCATGCAAATAAACAACAACATGTCCGGAGTATAATTCATGACCACGTTTTTGTTTATGTGCGATATGTATCCACAATATAAACGGAAACACCAAAACCATGGCATCAAATGAAAGCTAACAACCAGCTGAATCCAGCGATATGCAACTCATTTACATTGCATGAAGTATTTCAGAGCAGGGAGCGAAAGTTCCACGAAAAAACGCCAGCGAAAACCAAGCAAGCATGTAAATCTTGTCTTACCTTTGCCGTTTTTTCAACAAAAAGTTATTTCCATAGCGATAAAAGTCCGTTTGTTGTTATGTCCGGTCGATAGCTTCGCGGAAACTCCATTTTACATTTTTTCTGTTGCTCCTTGGTCTCATGACGTCACCAAATATGGAATGACTCCCCGTGCGTAAGAGGTGCCAACATGGATTACGCCTGAACTTTGTTCAATCAAAACCTTTACAGAATATTAGTTTCTTGTAGTATGAACACCAAACTTGCTACAGATGTCCTTGACATGTAGTGGTTACAATTGATTGTGTTTATTTGCTTCGTTATAAGTAAAATAAGGAGATATTGGAGGAAACATGTGTTTTTTTAGGCGGAGTTCATTTTTTGGCCATTCCAACATCAATTACTCTTACCCAGTGTTCTTGACTGTCAAATTAACTCATCCACACCACTCCCCAAGAACCTATCTTCATTTTGATACCAAGATTTGCAGTTTAGGCCTTGTAAAAGCTGAGAAATGCCTTAAAAAGTAAAAGTATAGGATTTTCGGAAAATAGGCCTCAGGGCTTAAGAGGTTAAATAAGCTCATTCATTACTTGACAAAGATTCTATAAATTTCAAAAAGAAAAATGGATTATAACTCAAAGATACAATGTGTTAAGCAGCACTAGAGTCTGTCAATGTTTTGGTGTGGTGGGTACTCCACAAAGCCTTTTGTAGAGGTTCTTGCCACCACTCTTTCCAAACCAGTGAGTAATTGGCGATATTCCATCGACAATCTATGTGTAGATGAGCTTGTGACGTATCCTCAGCAATCAGTTTTCAGTTGATGCCAGTAAAATGTTGGTACAGTGTTGTGAAAATGTAATGTTGTATTCATTTATTCATTCATTTTCCAACCCGCTTATTCCCTTTTGGGGTCACGGAGAGTCTACTGGTGCCTATCTCCAACGCACATTGGGCGAGAGGGTATACCCTTAATGTAATGTTATGTTGTCAATGGGAGATTTTGGGAAATCACAGTAATGTATCTCATCCGCTAACAACTTTGCTATTAGGCAACTTATTGGAAGCCATTCTGGGAATTTCAGATGCACCAGCAAATCGTTTGCAATGGTACTTCTGCCATTTGTGATTGTGAGATGAAATCACATTGAATCAGCAATTTCTCTTAATTCTGGTGGTGATTTAAGTTGAATAACTGTCTTGACGACCCCCACAACCATTAATGGCTACCATCCGATTTTGATCCAGTGTAGGCATATGGAACAATGTGTGAACTGCCCACAAAATTGCTGTTTGATAACTTTAAATGCCTTTTATCCTCCCCTTTTTTTTACCCCCCAAGGACCAGACTGAGAGAAACCGTTTTTCCGTGTACTGGAAGCAGGTTGGACCAATTGTCTTTGGCTCCTTCTGTCTCTTCATCTTTGATATGTGTGAGAGGTGAGTCAACATTAAGCCATGCTTAAAAAAACGTTCTGTTCTCAAACTAACTGTTTTTATCTGCAGAGGAGTTCAGCTAAAGAATCCTTTCTACAGTATCTGGGCGTCAGATGTTGGGACTGAGCTGGCTGTATCCTTTTCACTTAAACGTTTAATAGAAATACCATTTCTATTTAGTTCCCACTAAAACATGTATATACAGAAAACCAAAATTTATATTGATTACAAAAATAGTTCTAATCATCAAATGTGTACATAAATATTTTAAAGGAAAATACCATTTTGTTTTGCCATGTCCCTGTATCCTGGGTCTGAGGGAATTCAACTTTTTTCCCACAAAATCAAGTTCTGTTCTCTGATTGGCCAAGTTTTGCATAATCACGAGGGTTCTGGTTAAAGTGCCGCCTGTCTCATGAGAGTGAGTGAATTCACCTAAATAGGGTTTTCCCAGATTCATCCAAACTATAGCATTGATAAACGCAGATAAGCTCAATAATGTTTTCTGATCTCAAATCGTTGGAAAATATCTGCCTCTGTTGTTCATTTTAATTTAAGAAAGGATTAGAAATAAACGTGTTATATCCTTTAGTTTAATATTAATGCACACTGCCAAAACTTCAGCGCTGTTATGTATTATTACTTTAACTGAAGCTTGTGCAGATGGCCTTTATCATTGTGGCAGGAATCTGTGCCTGCCTCTACTTCCTTTTCCTGTGCTTCATGGTGTTCCAAGTGTTCAGAAACATCAGTGGGAAGCAGTCGTGCTTACCTGCTATGACAAAGGCTCGTCGACTGCATTATGAGGTAAAATGTTTGTCTTTTTTATTTTCAGAATATTTAGATGAGTTTATTTAAATATTATATAATGCCAATGTTAAATCTGACTTTTATGATTTGGTAATTTGTTTTAACTTTATTTTTAGTGTTGTGGTGTTGCATTCATTTATTCGTTTTCCTGCCTGTTTATTCCTTTTCGGGGTCACAGGGGTCTGCTGGTGCCTATCTCCAGCTCACATCTGGCGAGAGGCGGGGATACGACCTGGGCATCAACACATTCACTCCAAAGGGGAATTTAGATTCTTAAATTTAACCCAACAGCATGTTTTTTGGGATTGTGTGGGAAACCAATGTACGCAGAGGAAACCCATGCAAGCACGGGGGGGAACATACCGGCGAGCCTCGAACCTACAACCTTCTAACTGGAAGACCACAGTCCTACCCACTGTGCCGACCTGTTGTGGTGATATTATTTTTTGTTTTTCCTCTCATTTAGGGCCTGATCTTCCGCTTCAAGTTCCTGATGTTGGTTACCCTAGCATGTGCTGCTATGACGGTCATTTTCTTCATCATCAGCCAGGTATAGATGCTTCTCTACTGTAACTCATCTGCACTGCACATTTAAACAGAAAAAGTAATTGATATTTTATGATGTTTTATTCACCAGGTGAATGAGGGTCACTGGCATTGGGGCGGTTATACAGTCCAGGTGAACAGTGCCTTCTTTACTGGCATCTACGGGATGTGGAACCTTTATGTGTTTGCCCTCATGTTTCTCTATGCTCCATCCCACAAACGATACGGAGGTGAGCAGTCAAGCGGTAAGTCTCCTGAAGAGAGGATATACAAGTCTAACAGATATCTCTCTTGATTGGTTAAGCCATCATTGTTGGCTAGTGGAAGCAATTCTATAGTCATGACCAAAAGTTTTGAAAATTACATAAATAATGGGCATAGGATAAGTTGCTGGTTTTTAATGAATTAAAGGACCTGCTGAGATCATTTCAGTTTTTGTCTTGTTAACTCAGGTGAGAATGTTGGCGAGCACAAGGCTGGAGATCATTATGTCCGGCAAATTGGGTTACAATGGCAGACTTGACTTGTTAAAAGGAGGGTGATGCTTGAAATCATTGTTCTTCCATTGTAAACCATAATGACGCGCAAGAAACGCGTGCATCCATCATTGCATTGCATTGCATAAAAACACACACATGCAAAGAGATTGAGGCTACTAAGATTGTAGCTAAATGAACAATGTATAAGATCATCAAGAACTTCAAGGAAAGAGGTTCAATTCTTAAGGCGCCCAAGACATTCCAGCAAGCGCCAGGAGCATCTCCTAAAAATGATTCAGCTGCAAGATCAGAGTGCCACCAGTGCATAGGTTGTTCAGGAATGGCAGCAGGCAGCTGTGAGCACATTTGCAACCACAGTGAGGTGAAGACTTTTGTAAGATGGCCTGGTGTCAAGAAGAGCAGCAAAGAAGCCACTTCGCTCCAAAAAAAGGTCAGGGACTGATTGATCTTCTGCAAAAAGTATGGCGAATGGCCTGCTGAGGACTGGGGCAAAGTCATATTCTCAGATGAAGCCCCTTTCCAATTGTTTGGGGCATCTGGAAAAAGGCTTCTCTGGAGACGAAAGGTGAGATCTATCATCAGTCCTGTGTCATGCCAACAGTAAAGCATCCTGAGACCATTCATGTGTGGCTTCTCACACACAATTTTGCCCAAAAACACAGTCATGAATAAAGAATGGTACCAAAATGCCCTCCAACAACAGCATCTTCCGACAATCAACAGTTTGGTGAAGAAAAATGCATTTTCCAGCACTATGGAAAACCATACCTTGAGGCAAAAGTGATAACTAAGTGACTCTGGGACCAAAACGTCCACGGCCTGGAAACTCCCCAGATCTTAATCCCACTGAGAACTTGTGGTCAATCCTCAAGAGGCGGGTGGACAAACAAAAAGCCACCAATGATGGATAAGCATCTGGCTGTATTTCCCAGCAAAATCCAACCCCATTTGCAGAAATGCAGCCCAAAATGTTCTAGGACCCTCCACCAGAAACTTATTATTGCCCCTCTCTTCAGCCATTTGATTTGACTAAAATCTTCCTTCTGCTAGTCAAATTTCATCAGTCCAGAGCACATGCTGCCAGCTTTCTGCATCCCAGTTCTTATGTTTTCATGCCTGCTTGGTCTTGTTTCCAGATTGGCGATATGGCTTTTTGGCTGCAACTCTTCCATAAAGACCACTTCTCGCCAGACTTCTCCAGTCTGTTAATGTGTGCCCCACTAGTCTTCTAGTTCAGAGTTTCTGGCTCCAGAGGATGATTAGCTTGTTGTGTTTTGAATCAGCTCTACTAAATTTAATTGGCTGACGACTGTGTTTCTTCAAAAGAGCTTTGAACAGCACAACATGTCTGTCTTGATATCTTTGTCTGGGACAGACCTGTTGATTCATTATAACCACTTTGTGTCTTGCTGCTGTCCTTATTCCAACATGACGAGAAACTTTGTCTTTCTCAACCTCACATTGTTGCAAAACTTGGCCTCACCTCATCCAATTTTAAACTTCCTATACAGCTGTTTCTGTATTGGTTCATGAGTAGGTCGCTTTGTGTGACATAATTGGTTGAAACCTCAAATCTATGAGGTGTATATATGAAAACATTAGCTGGTTTTAAGGAAAATTTGTTACCCTGAGCTTCAATTTAGGTGTTTATTTTGATTACTTGCTTTGCTTGTTGTAAATTGACATAAATAATCCTTATTTATGTTTTTAAAAGCATTCTTTGTTTACAGCACATTTTCACAGCTGCCTATGTCTTTTGCAGAGTACATATATTTATTACTTAGAAAGTTGTATAAACCGTAAACTCTAGCATCCATCTCTAGTTGCTCTTGGGTTCATCGGGTAAATGGGTAAGGTTATTTGACTCTCTTTCTGGTTTTAGTCATAAAAAAACGAAACAGGAAACAGGTTATCTATGAAAATAACCATTATTTGTATTTTAGTTAAATACGTTTTGCAAACTATTTGAATTTTAGTAATGAAATACCAATCAGTGCTTAATGTTGTGTGCTTAAAGCTTCTTTTTGTGCTGTCTCCATTATTTGTCCTTTTCTATTGCCCATTTAGTTGACCAGACTGGAAACAGTGGTGAGGACCTTCAGCTCACCACCACCATCACACACGTGGACGGCCCAACAGAGATCTACAAAATGACTGGCAAAGAAGCTCAAGAGTAGCTGGCGGAGCTCTGGAGCGAATGCTTTTGCGTGTTTTGAGAGGTCCCTTCATTTCAAACAAGGCATTACGGATATTAAACCTCATTTCCTCATTCCATTGAGCTGCGTTTTTACAAAAGCAGCTTATGCCAGGAAACTAAGCATTGTACACCATCTTGTGGATATAGGGAGAAATACAGAATATTGCCCTGTGTGGATGGTAAGAGGTGGGCAGACAACAGTGCTTTCCAGGACTAGTAAATGGAATGGGATTCTTTCTTTTTGTGTTTTCTAAGAAAGATCCTGTTTTTTTTCCCCCAATTCATGTTGTAACTGCAAGTAAGAAAAACACTGTAAACTTTAGAGTGATAAGCACATATATCTTTTCCTTCTATAAATGCCCCCCTCCCACTCACACGCACACACACGCACGCACATCAACTTAATGTTAAAATGCTGATGGATCCTTGTCTTAAGGCTCTGGCTGACAAGCACCGTATTCAGATATATATTTTTCTAAATACATCTGTATGAAGGCATTAGTGGCTGTATTTTATCACTTTATTGTACATTTTTATTGTATCACTTTGGAAATGTAGGGTTTTGGAATTTTCATGCTTTTTAATGCTAATTTAAGTAATAAAAGACATTTTAGATGTGTTCATTCAGTTGGTCTTTGTGTAAGTCTATTGAATATCAGCAATATTTTTTTATTGATGTATTAATTATTGATTAAGTGATTAAAAGTAAAAATCGGTCTCTGTTTGATCATTGCTTAATATTCTTGTGTCCTTTTCCTGGTACTCCAAAAACAGTATAAATAAAGGATTTACATTTTTATATATTATTGACTAGAATAAATTTGTTGCTCTTGAAATATAAATACAACAGCTTTCTCGGCAAAAGAAAATAACGTGTAAATAAAAGAAATATTTTTACTTTATTAATTTCTCCTTGTTAGCCACACAAAACTTCTGGTAGCAAGCAAAATTCCACTCTAGAAATCTTCACAGCTCGGTGGCTTCATAAGGTCGACGGTGACGTCATACGCTACGCATGGCGTGATTGGTCAGCGTAGGTGGAAGTGCTACAAACGGTGTCATTCACAAAGTAAGAAGAGTACGTTACAACACAAGGTGATAAAGAATGCAATTATTTTCCTAATTATCTGGATAAGTTGTCCAAAGCAGTTTCCCCACGGACCATCTAATCCTCGCGTAAAGCCATCTGGGGGCGTTCTTTCGGTTTCTTCGCTGATTTATCGGATCACTCTTGGGAGATTGGGTTTAAAGGTAAGCGTAAACTGTCGACGGAGAAGTTCAACAGCTTTACTTTCCTCGAAGTTCGTAACTAATACAAGCCACTGGGACACTAGTTACAATCTATGTCTCCTTGATGCCTTAGTGTCGAAAAAAGAGATGTATTAAGTAAATAAAAATAGTTTATTTTATAGTTGTGAAGCTGTCGGCAAATATCAACGACCACACAACTTCACGTCAACGTTTTTAAATAAGCGCATGTAAACAGAAGTTGTCTCTAAATCAAACATTTAAAAGTTAGGGTTGAGTGACTCCCTTGTATCCACCCTTTGGTATGCGAGGGAAATTCCTGCATTTGAGTCATGGTTGTTGTAGGCCAGAAGGACTGATCAAGTTTGAGTGGTTTCATAAAAATAAACACATATTAAAAGTCCTGTTAAATCTTCATTAGCTGGTGTTCGACAGGTACAGACAAGACGGTCGTGTTTACCTTTCCCTGGCTCTGAAGTCATGGGGGATATACTGCACATTAAATATGGGCTTTGACATTGCAGACTCCATATTTGTGTACATTTCTTTATGAAAATGAATTGTAGTGTTTTAGATCAAGTGTGGAATACTTATTTTTTCCCCCATTATGTTACACCAATCCAATCCAAACCATTGCCAGATAGTCAAGTCATAGTTAATATTTGATTTCTACAGTTAACAAACCTGGGTTTTACTGTTTTACTACTTGTGAAACCACAATTATCTTTCACAAGGCACATTTAAACCCCTTTTCCCTCTGAAGGGGTCTGCATGCATGACTGCACTGTTAATGACCCATGTATTTGGCCCCATGCCTGTCATTTTTCTCTTTCATTTAACACCAGTACAAGAAGCATCCCCCAATTTACTGTTTTGTAAATATGTTACCTGCAACATCCGCACTGTTTTCATTTTACATTAGGTGGTCTGATCTAGTCTTAAAGTGCCCATATCATTAATGTTTGCATTTCGTTTAGTGAGTAACATAGCCCTAAGAAGAAGGAACAAATGTTTTGAGTTTTAAAAGTAAAAGTGCTTTATGTATCGTTATAGGGTTTAATACTAAAGAGTCGATTCTGAGATTCTGAAATGATTTCTTTCTTCTAACTGAATCTTTAGTTCAAAAGTGTGACCATGTAGTTGCATTAACTAATATAATCTGTGGGTTGCTTACCAATCGTCTCAATAGAGCTCTGACCAGAAGCTCTTTTGAGAAGTTTTTTCAGATGGAGTTTCTCAAAAATACAAATGTACTACCAACAGTGTAATTCTTCAACATCAGCTCAATAAATGAATGCATCCCATTCTGTGCTTTCAAAATTCCAACCATTCTCAAAAATGTTTGGAATTTGTTGCATTATGCACCCTGCCCATTTCAGAATATATATAACACAGCACATAAGAGTCAGGTACCACTGATGCATAACAAGAAACAACTTTATAAAACCCTCAAATGTGCAGTAATGATGTCACAGTGACTCTCCGCCCATCATGGATATGCTGGTCATCACAAAATAAATTGTTTTGGACATTCTCAAGCAAAAAGAAGTTTGGTATTAAACACCCTCATCCACCCCTGCATGAAGCTCTTAAACGGTTTGTCATGTTTTGATTCAGCATCTATCGCCAACTGATTTCATTTGGAAATTTTAGGCTTAAATATGTATATAAAACTCTAGAAATGTGTAGCTGTACCAAAAGTTATGGCACACCATTCCTTAATGAGGTGTGTGATGTGATGCATATTTAATCCGCATAGCACAAATTACTATGGAGTAGAAAAGTTGCCCAATTCTGCTATAATAATAATAATAAACACGGCACTCATCACCCCATACATTAACAATAAGTGAGTGATGTAGATTGTAGAGCACTAATTTAATGTAATATGTATGTGAAGGCAAGAGAGCTGAGGTTGTAGTCTCTGTTAATTAAATAACGTAGAGCATGCTTGCATACATTTTTAACAATAGCTTTGGAAAAGAATGGGGGCCCTGCCATTTCATTTTTTTAAGCATTGTTTTGGATTACCTTTTTAAAATCAAAGCTGCTGTTTGTGCTTCCTCGTGTTCGTTTTTGCATCACGTGTGTGGAATTTCACATTCTCAAAAGTATAGCATGTCTGTAAACCATGTGTGTTTACATACTTGTGTGTTTTTGAGTTTAGATTCTAATTAAGCCTTCTGATTCTAATCAGTCTTCTTTCAAATTCTGCTTCTTTTAACTTCTAGTTTTTATTTTGAGTTCGAGTAAACACCCCAAACACTTCTGTGGAAACGTAGCAGGGATGGCAAACACTGTCTTTTACAACAGATAGAAAAAGCTGGGATCTCAAGAGTTGGATGTACAGCTTTTTTTGTATTTTCTGTGTATTTTCGTAGATTGTGGCGCAGATTCACTGATTCTTAGGTGATAGCTTGATAAAGATGTCAAGCAATAGTTCTCTTGCTTGTTAAAGACTGTTGGAGTGATAATTTTGTTATAATCACCTTCAGATTTTAACACAATACCCCATACCAACATGGAAAGCTTTATTTTTGTTTTTGAGTTCACAGCCTTTTGAATTAATTAAATTACTAATGAAGGACTGATGCAGCCGGTTTTCAATGACCACCTTCTAGGTGTTTTTACGGTTACTAAATAAACTAAAAGTTTCATGAATTACAAACACCAACACGAAACCAAGCACATGCGTAGACAGTAGCGAAAACATGTGAAAGAGTGCTTCTGAGAAGCCCTCGTGGGTATGATCTCACCAGTGGGAGAGCAGAACTGTTTGTGTTTTTCATATCTTGTTTTTTTTTCGTAATTCAAAGAAAAATCTTTCCAGAGAGACTTTTCAAATCTTGGATTTTTCGTAATGTGAAGCATTCATATCTCGAGGTACCACTGTATTTTTTATCACCAATGGCAATATGCACTCTATTTTGAAAGATTGGTTAATAATGGTCTTGATTTAACATGTTGTCAGTGTCATTTTTTACAGATACCAAAATAATATATATCAAAAGCAGAATGTATGAGATTTAATGGGGTGAAATTTGTATTATTTTCTTTCTGCACATAGTTATATCAGTTAAATGAATCTTTCACCTGAGTTCTGCTAATTGACGAACAGTTTTGAATATTTACAGAACCAACTACGTAATTTGGAAGTGACCTGATCAGAGATGAGGTGGTGATCAGCATAGAAGATTGAACTTCAGGCTAATTTTAAATCAAGGCTGAAATCAAAGCATACTGGACCCTTCAGATACCCAGTAATTGTTCTGAGTCAATAGATTTCAACACAATTCACGCATTACTTGGTGGTGTGTCAATATCTGTATCCGTTCTGTCGTCATCAGGAAAGCATGCATGTCTCAATCACACCAAGCTGGGAACCAGTACTCTTGATTCTGGTTTTAGCTACTGAGTAATCTCCTCTGTACATAAGTTACTGCAAGATGGAGGTGAACATCAAAGAGTAATAGTAAACATTTTAGAGTTCTGAAACTTTTTGGGGTTTCTTTATTTTTCCATCAGATGTGTGTATCGATGCACATATTTTGATATGTCAAGTGTTTAATTTTTCAGAAAAATATACTTGGAAATTTTGAAAAAAACACTTTCACTGATTTAAAAATTTTTTTTCACAGCACTAATAAAGGAATGCTGTGGATATTTGTGGAATAATATTTGGGAATCAGACATTCTCCTCTGTCCCAGTTAAACTTGTGGTTCCTTTTTCAAAACCATCATGTGATTCTCTACTGTTGATTATTGTCATTTAAGACTTTAAAAGGCATAGTAAGCTCTCGTGTTCAGTGTTAAACCCAAATTATCTGATGTGGGTCTGATTATGTAAATGTGACATCATTATTAGCTCATTTGTCAATGTAAAATTTAATGCATATTATTTTTACATTCTTTGTTGAATTAAAAAAATATGTTCTACAAATACATTGTAGATGGAAATTTGATTTGCACTTATACCTAGTCGTGTGTTTATTATTAGATCATTTTTTTGCATTTGAAAGTCATTATTTAGTCATTACATTCAATAACCTTAAAAAACACTGGTTTAACATAATTTATTATGGTTGATTTATATAATTATTTACACAGCGTTAATAGTTTTAGTATGATGCAATGGTCTAAGCACCCTAAGCATTGGTGAGTGTGAAAGTGTACAGGATCTAGAACTCCAGTTTGCATGATTTAAACGTGTTCACAGTATTGTTATTTTTTATTAAATTATGACAGAATTATGCAAGCTTTATAGCTGGAGCTAAAGCCCTGTAGTACTCTCTGCCTCCAATAGGTGGCGTTAATGGATAAGAGTTAATGGCCAACTCTTAAGTTTGTGGATGAGTTCCAATGAGGTTGAAGTTGAACATTTAGACACAGTTTTCCATTATAGTTTAGTAGGGGTCAGTCTCATGGCGAGATGTTGAATAAATAGGTGTTAACATGGACAGATGGTCAGAGTGATATAGGGCCCCTTTTTAGGTTGACTCCGATCAGCTGGGCAAAGTTTACAACTGCATTAAAAGTGATTAACGATGAGCAACTCCAAGATATCATGCATGTTCATTAACTAGAATTGGTAGAAACTATTCCGGATGCATTAATCAATAGGCCACAGGAATACCATAAATGGATCTCTATGGCAGATGTGCAAGAGATACCGGTATAAGATTAAGTTACTCTATAACCAGCTCTTGTTATTTTTGAATAGCTGCTTGTGGTTTGAGCATAATATAACTTCAACAGGGATTTGTTTAAATGCAACAATAGAAACAAATAATTCATATGATTTTGCAGCATCTTCCAATTTTATACTTTTATTTTATGCACTTTTAAGTCTAGACAAAATGTATCGGTTCTTGCTTTCCCTGGGGTTCAATCCCCGTGATCTTGAACTGATTTGATGTCAACTAAAATATTATACAAAAACAGTTAGCCATTTATGGACCTTTATGTGTGTTAAAATCCACATTTTCCAAATGTACGTTCTTTTTCCGGCATTGATGTCATGTCAGCTGGGAGCTTTCAGTAATGAAATGTATACATTTGGCCAATGTTTTTAGATAGAACAATGTACAATGCATTCAAGGTTAACATTATACCATTATGAGTTTCCTCTGGGAATCAAACTCATAACAACCTATTCATACTTAGACAAAACTTCCGCATCTGCACAGAAATCTTTCAATGCTGACTTCCTGTTGGGTAGGTGGTGAGGGCATTTTCCCAACTACGAGAAGAGATGGGCAAGCCTCAAGGATATGGCTCCCATAATGAAAGAGTTATTGATCGTTCTAAGGTGTCTCTTGCTGTTAGCTGAGAAAGTGCCAATTTCAGTAAGAGTCAGGAGGTTGAGACACCGGCTGCAAATGAAACAATGCCCTACAAAACTCCATTGGCAAGTTCTTTGGAAGGGAACAAAGCATGGCTTATAGGAAGTTTGGGCAGCTTCTTCAGACATCTTTGCTTGGGTTTTTTTTTTTTATAGGGGAGCACTTGTTGAGGGAGGTCTTGTGTGCAAGAGGCTCACTCTGAGTGTGGCCACTGGGCCCCAAAAGGTTTTGTTCCACTGTTCTTTTATGGAAAGTATACTGTGCAGGTGGCAGAGAGTTATACAAGTGCTCTCTATGTTCAGACAACTATCTCTTTCTCTGCCTGCTTCGTGAGCTCAGCAGCCCCAGCTGAACTTTGTTAAAACAGAAGCAAGGGGTTGTCTTGGAAAGTCAGAGGGCTGTTCCAGGTCCTATTATTGACTAAGCTGTTTATTCCTGGTCACGAATGTTCAAATTCGAGTTATCTGAGAGTAACAAAATATTTTAAAAACATGTTTATATTTTTTCATTGAGGTAGTTGAGGTGATCCTATTAACTTTAATAGGATCCGGGTCATGGCACCAACACAAAAAGTTTTCCACTTGCTCTCATCCATTCAAACTTGCAACGTCAACATGGATCCAGCTTCTTCTGCCTATTATTAAGATATTTTTTTGATATTGGCAAACATTTTATGATAAACAGCCTTTATTGTTGAGTTTTAACCTCCTCTTATATCTCAAGAGACATCTGAGCAGCAATGAGCCTAGTAATTCCTGCATGGAAGGCATATGTAGTTTGTATACTGATAGAGACAATATAGTACAGCTTTAGGTCTGCAGAGCAAACTTTACAGGAAATTACAAATGCTTTCGCAGACTTTCTGTGATTTCTTCACCATTCAGGTTGTCTGTTTCTGTGTCTTATGTTATTTGTGTTATACACATGGATTAAAATAAGGGTGTAGTTCCTGATTTTGTATGGTAACTGGTTTAGGGTTACTGCATCATAACTTTCCTGATATCAATGTTTGTTTTGCAAAATAGTGGTTGTGCGTGTGCATCTGAACTATCTTGATGTACTTTAGTTGTCAATATCATCACGGACTCTCCATTTTGGAGTAATGGGTTTTGCAATTGATGTGTTTTGAAGCTTTTTTTTTTTTTTGAAGATGAGGTTTTAAAATGAACTGATTGGGTATTATCAGGTTTAACAGAAATATATCAAAAATGTTTTGGTATCACATGTTTATTTTTCAAATCAACCAATGAAGCAATTATGATAACTATTTCTTTCTGCATAACATTTCAAAAAGTCTATCCAGTTCCACTAGCCAAAGGTAATTTCAATGTTGATGCAATTTGATAAATGGGTGTGGTTTGTTGTTGTGGTTTGATTGCATTTGCTTCTATATTTCTAATTAGTCTATAGAAATACATAGAACACTATTTGAAACACAATCAAGGTCAATAGCTTTGTTTCCATCCAAAGATGGGAATTAAATTTATGCGCAAAACTGGAATATTGCACCGTTTCCATCCAACAAGTCCAAGAAAACAAAATCGTATGTTTTAGAACACGTAGACGAAATGCAATATGCAGAATCAGGTCATCTTTCTTTTGGAGGCAGGAGAGTGCTCTTTGAGAAAGTGATAATCCCGTAACCACTTTAAAATGACAAAAACAACATTTTCATCCAACAGAAAAATGCATTGCCATTGCTGGGATTTATTCTGTAAATGTTATTTTCGTCTAAGTTTATACACGTTTTATTATCGGATAAAAAGTTTGTCCTACTCACTTGTGCGGCTGTGTGCTTAAATTTTTTTTTGCCCATTGTCAAAATGTATGCACACTTTGGCGATTCCATCCAGGGTTTGTACTACCAGCTATTACAGGGTTTAACCTTTAGTCTAATGTTTCTGAGCATGAATGAATCTTGCTATTCTGAACTGGTCTTTGTTGGTATTGAATCTACTCATTGTTGAAGTAGTAAACACAATTGTATTTATAAAATTCCCCCCCTTTGTAATTGGCTTGGCGCCAATCCTGACAAAATCTACATATGGTTTTATTCCATTATTAAAAGACACTCAATGCTTAGCAGTTGGCCATCATGTCCGAAGGGTGTTATCATGTGCTGATGAGTGCATGGAAAAGATCTTTGATCCTGTGACACATCTATTCATGTGACATACAGAAACTCTGGAGACATTCAAGTATGGAATTCTTTTCCATTTGTAAAGGGAAGCCTGCTTGACTGGGTTTTGCCAAAGCATTGTTTCACTGTTTCATCCAGAAGTGTTCTTTTGCAGTCTTGTTATTTGCACTTTACTGTAGAATGTAAAATGCGAGTGTGCTCATTGTTTCAGGCTCCATTTGTGGTTGTCTGTATATGTCTCGTTTTATGTAAGCGTAAGCAAAGTGTGTTGTGTGAATGTGTGCGTGAAATACCTTTGATCCTTGTTTTCTAAAGACTCTTGTTCTAATTTTTCATAGAAGTAGTTGACATTTCACCCACAACTCTTTGTAAGCAACGCCTTTCAGAGTCTGTGTGTCCTGGAATTATTGTGAATTGGGTGTTCCTCTAAAAGTTCTGGCAGTTTTATTAACAATTTTTCAAAAACCACAATGCACTACACTTTTTTGGTGACTCAACCAATACTGATTTTAAAGGAAATGTCAAAGCATGTCCATTTAGCACCACTACCAAGATGGAGTCCTTTAGATGTGTCCACTGACAACACTGTGACTAAAAAAAAAAAAAAATATATAATATTATAATATTAAAATTAATCAGTTGTGGGATTTATTTATTTTTTGGTTCATTGCTTGCAGCCCTAATTTATTTAACCCCTGGCAACACTTACTTTACTAAGTGGTTTGAGCTGGCATTCCTAAATATCTGTAAACACTTGCTAGGGCTGAGAAAATCACTAATTGTGACAAATAATGTGGTTGCAATTCAATTTCCGATTTACTTTTTACATTTGCAAATGTTTTATTTAAAGAAAATGTATTTATTTTTTGTTCAGTGTCATCTGCTTCAACACTGCTGTTCTGTGTTCTTACGTATCAATTTGGCCGACTCACATTTGGGCTTGTCTGTGGAAGTCATCACTTCTCCTAAGCATGCGCTGTAGTTCTAACTTCCCCTCGTTGTTGTAGACCGCAGGCAGTGAGAATATTGATGATTGTTGATAACACAAAGTAAAATCACTGGTGTAAAAAGGCGGTGTATAATGTAAATAACTTCCAAAAGTGTTGGATTAACAAAAAAAAGTACACTTTGCCTGTGTAGATTATGGGTGCAAAATTATATGGCTTTACATATAAACCCGAAAGTGCACCAAAGTCTTGACTCACACCCACTTCTGCTTCGAGGAGAGAGAATGGCTTTTTTTCTGGTGATGGAGAAGTGTAACACACCATACCCTAAGTGTTCATTTTTAGCACTTTGAGATGCCAATTTTGCACTCTAAATTCAACACTTCAACCAGTGTTCAAATTTACATTTTAAGTGTCGGATCGACACTGTGCAGCATCATGAAACCAGTTGGTTAGCAACGTTGACTCAGAAGTGAAGTATAACCATGATGTTTTGCATCACAACCACTTTGCAGCTCCTTGCGATTTGCATATTGCACCATTGCAAATCTCGATTGTTATTTGATTTCGATATATTGCACAGGCCTAACCCTGGCCATCCACCGAGAGCAGTGTTGTTCTGTACTATGTCTTTCTTAACTCTGACTTGTGCTGAGTCGCTGGAAGCTAGTGTGTGGTTCTTAAACTCTGACTTGTGCAGAGTCGCTGGAAACTAGTGTGTGGTTCTTAAACTCTGACTTGTGCAGAGTCGCTGGAAACTAGTGTGTGATTCCTATACTCTGACTTGTGCAGAGTCGCTGGAAACTAGTGTGTGGTTCTTAAACACGGACTTGTGCAGAGTCGCTGGAAACTAGTGTGTGATTCCTATTCTCTGACTTGTGCAGACTCGCTGGAAACTAGTGTGTGGTTCTTAAACTCTGACTTGTGCAGAGTCGCTGGAAACTAGTGTGTGATTTTTTTAAACTCTGACTTGTGCAGAGTCGCTGGAAACTAGTGTGTGGTTCTTAAACTCTGACTTGTGCAGAGTCGCTGGAAACTAGTGTGTGATTTTTTTTTTAAACTCTGACTTGTGCAGAGTCGCTGGAAACTAGTGTGTGGTTCTTAAACTCTGACTTGTGCAGACTCGCTGGAAACTAGTGTGTGATTTTTAAACTCTGACTTGTGCAGAGTTGCTGGAAACTAGTGTTGTTCTTAAACTCTGACTTGTGCAGAGTCGCTGGAAACTAGTGTTGTTCTTAAACTCTGACTTGTGCAGAGTCGCTGGAAACTAGTGTGTGTGGTTCTTAAACTCAGGCTTGTGTAGAGTCTCTGGAGTTCAGACATGGTTGAATGTTATTGGAGCTGTGTTCATCTGTTTCATTATGTAAATCACTGCAAGCTGCAGAGGGGCAGAAAGTTCAGATGCATCTTCCGTAAGAATGTTCACTGTATCCTTAGACAAAGGAGTAAGGAATTGCATTTGGATTTTTTTAATTGCCTATATCTAGGAACGGGAATGTATTGTCAACACTGATGTACTGTCAACATCAATAAAACAGTGAATTGCTACTCAAATAACCTACTCAAACCAAAGACTTTAGATTCATAAAACCTAATTTTGTCATTAAATTATGTTTGTGTCAATCCTGATTGGGTGGTAAAATATTTCTTGTTTTTATTTTGTTTTCACATCTTGCTTTTGACACAAAGAGCCTCCCTGTATAAATGTAGTCGCCAAAACTATGCTCACGTTAATGTGTCTCTGTTACAAGCTATGTTGCATATTAACTGGGAGGAGCCATTTGCCGACCTTTGGCCTCAGATAGATATATAATCTGACGCTTTCATAAACAGTGGAACTGCCAGTGCCGAGACCTGTATAAAGACTGCTTTGTTTTAGAACTGTAGTCTAAATGCAGAGCTCTGCTGCAGTTAGTCCGTTGTTCAAAGTTGAATAGTTGTGCATTTCTCAGCTGCTGAGATGAATGGGGTGCATTTAGAGGGAGTTGACAAGCCGAGAAAACAATGGACCAGAGTTTTATTGCACCTCAGTTGAACACGCTGCGCAGCTGGCAATGTGCCCACAGATATACTGTACAAACTCTGTAATGCAGCTGCATCATGTGTCTAGTTTTCCCCTTTGTCCCTGTATGTAATTCCCCTTTACACCTACAGATAATGCACTTCAACTCTTGCCTGAAGTTCACCTCTGGAATATTCCTGGGTTGCCTGTTTTTGGGAGTTGTCTTTTCACCAGTTTGCCCCTTAACAACAAAGTGATTTGTTTTCCAGGTGGTGAAACCTGCTGGTTATCTGCTGCATGCATGCTGACGTACGTGAGACATTATCTCTAAGAGCTGCTGTTTGTTTAGGCCTCAGGCATTGACTGATAATGGTCCATTATTGTATCTCTGGCCCCATGTTGTTCAGTGTGGGTTGGCTTTTTGTGGTCTTGTTCACATATATCCATCTGCTGGGACTCCCTGTGCAGTGGCTATTTTTGACTTGGACATTGCAAGTGGTCAGCCTGTAAGATTGTAGATCGTATTAGGAGTTAAACAATAAAAGCATGGTTGATTTGGTCTGTGGACTTTACAAATGCTTCAGTTTTAGAGAAAAACCTGCATGACAAGCATGAGTTTAAACTAATTTTTAGCTGAATGGTTTGACCTTGGTGTTGAACGAGAAACCCTTGCTTGTAGGTTTCATTATTCACTGTGTCGCAAATTTGTTGCAAATTTAATATTTTGTTTTCCAATTCACCTTTGATGGCATTGTGTTTCATAAAAAAAAAATAAATAAATAAATATCCGGCACCGGTGATAATTATAAATACAGGTGAGCACAAGAAAAGAGCGATCCTCTAAAGGTGTGTGTTCCACATTAAGCGGAGCACCAGTTCCAAGCAATATGAGGAATAAAAAGGATATATAAAGTGT
The DNA here is from genome assembly GCA_007224835.1 of Danionella cerebrum. NCBI lineage: Eukaryota > Metazoa > Chordata > Actinopteri > Cypriniformes > Danionidae > Danionella > Danionella cerebrum. The sequence goes on from SRMA01024238.1 coordinate 39,839, forward strand.
AAAATAGTTGTCTTGGGCTAGACGAGCTATGAAAACAATAGATATTTCTCAAAAATTAAGTGCTGTGATAAGATTTGTGGCTGATTCAGAGCACAGAGCTAACGTTTCATTACATAGCAGCAAACAGATATTCAAAACTCTTGGTGCATTGGGAGTCCCACAGACATCACGATGTAGAGTTCTCCAGAGTCTTGCAATTGTGCATAGACTTTCCTTGCTACTGGTAACCAATCATAGCAAGCATGAACAGCTCAATTGGGCAGAAAAATACCTCTAGAATCATTTTCCAACAGTCCTGCTCTTTGACGTGTCCCACACAAACCTGAATGCTCCAGATCGATTGAGAAGTGGAAGGTTAGTAAATGGCCACGCCGTTCAAAAAAGGTTCTAATGTCAGCCAGTCATGTTTTGCATCACTATCATGGTAAGAGAGCTGGTCAGCCCTTTTAGGATCCCCAAAATTGTAAAGATGACGTCTGCAAAGTATGTGTAGTTTCTGACTGACCACTTCCTTGCCGGGTACAGAAGGAACAATTATGCATGGCTGCTTTGGGGATAAAGAAGAGAAAGTCGTGTTTCCTCCATCCTTCTCTGACTTTAATCCTATTTAGAATCTTTGGAGCATCCTCAAGCAACAGATCTATGAGGGTGGGAGGCAGTTTAGAACAAACATCAGCTCTTGGAGGCTGGTCTAACAGAAGGAGAAGGACTAGTTTCTCCAGAGAGTATATATCCACTGCTCTAGTGTCCACTGTTCTTGAGTTGTTTCTTGAGCCAAGTTTGGAGGTCTTTAGAAATGGACTGTAGAATACATGCTACCTTTGTGCACCTCAGATAAATGTGGCCAACCTCTTGATAGTATTCCAACTGAGATGACGTTCTTCTCAATCACTTCAACTTCTTCTATTGGTGGTTGACTGGATTACGGGGGGAGTTGTCGCCTAGTTGATAAGGAGATTGGCTCCCTCTCTCAACTGGTAGTTGAAGGTAGGGTGTGTTGAAACCTCCTGACTGTGACGCCCTTGAGCAAGTTACCAGTTATTCCCACTACCCCACGGGTGTCGCAACAATGGCTGCCCACTGCTCAGAGTGTGCATTCACGTGTGTTTGTTCACTGCTGTGTGTGTGTGTCTGTGTGCTTGCTTGGTGCACTTCAATGGGTAAAATGCAGAGCACAAATTCCTCTATGTATGCAGGTCACTACCTACCTGGTGGTAATGTCATTTTAACTTTTTTTTTCTTTCATTTATTAGGGAGGCTTGTGCTTTTCCTAAAGGAAATCTCTCTGCCACTATCAAGATCAATTACACAAATAAAAATGGCCCACAGTGAAATTTGCATTTTCATGAATATTCACACACAATTAAAGATCATTTCTAATCTCACATAATTTTTAGTGTAAATGCATTTTAAACTTTTAATTTCTGCCAACAGCCTTGATCCTGTAAAGCAGGGGTGTCAAACTCCTGGAGGGCCACAGTCCTGCACAGTTTAGGTCCAACCTCAACTAAACATGCAGCTCTTTAGGTCCTCAGGCTGTTTGAAAGCTTCAGGTGTGGATCTCTCCGAGCAGGGTTGGAAGTAAACTCTGCAGGGCTCCGGCCCTCCAGGAATGGATCCAGACACCCGTGCTGTAAAGTAATTAGTTTTTCTTTTTAAGACCATTTATATTTGTACATATGGGAGTATTACAGCTCACAGAGACGGTAATGATGGTGTGATCTGGTAAGGCATGAAAGTTATGATCTCCTCAGAATAACTGTTGGGTAATACCTGTGTATTTCAGGGTGCTCCATGAAACAGTCAGATGCTAAGTGCTTTCGAGAGCGAGTTCTATAGCACTGGACCCTGGGGCATTAACACAGTGCTTTCTATAGACTGACCTTTGACCTACCGAGCATACACTCGCTAAAGTCTCTGGAGAATGAGAAGTTGTACGGTATTAGTTAGCTATCCTTACATAATTTATTTTATCAATCTTTCACCAAGAATTTGTCTTCTTCAATTGTTCACTTTGCAGAGGCTAAATAACTATTGTAGGCAGTATAGCTCAGGTAAATCAATTGATGACATTCTCTTTAAAAGCAACTGTAACACCAACTCTTTAGCTTGTTAAATCTAGATTTGGGTAAAAAAAATGTTTTTTGTTCCTGTCTCTTTAAATGCAAATAAGCTGCTATCCACTTGTTTTCCAAAAGAGGGCGGAGCTTTTGAAAGTGGAAGCTCAAAATGCCAGATTATAGCAGCAGTATAGAGCAGCCTTACACACTGGTCACAGTGTATGTTGGCGACAATGAAGAGGCAACAACAAAGAAGAAGAGGTTACTGCTTCTAGATGAACCAGGGCATTTCTGCACATTTAGTGAATGAATTCTGATGTAGTGATCTCGATCAACAGGATCTAGTGATCTCTATAGCATAATCCCTGCATGTCCATGTGCTCATCTTTCCAGGCTTCCTTTTGGTAAAAGTTTTTACGTCAGCTCTTAAAGTTTTTAGTTGTGAGAACAACAAAAAATCGAGTAGGTGGAAGCATATAGAATAGTGCAGTGATCTAGAAGACAAAATAAAAACATGTTAATAAAGAATAAAAGGTTACATGGCTGTTTTCATTGGTACAATGAAAAAAATGTATTGAAATTGTATACTTTGTAGTAGTGTTTGGAGTGGAATTGGCCTTACTAAGGTTTTTGTTGGCGTTCTCGTCTTGTTTAACATTGGGGAGAAATGCGAGCTCCAGACACGGTGAAAATGATTGGTATTGGTATATTGTTGATACAAGGTTGTGTTGCTGCAGTATTTTTACTGCTCTGTATCTTTCCTTTTCGACAGAAGGTTCCACAGACATTTTTTCATGTGGGTTGTCATGTTTGAATGCAGTGTAGAGCTTGTAGACATGTGACTGTGGTTCTGCAAAAATATTTTTCACTTCAATGAACGAATGTTAGTTCATTTTTAACGGACAGGACCGTAACTAGACAGGAAGAGAAGCAGGTAGATAAAGGGAAACGTGGCAATTGACAGTGGCCTCCGTATTCAAACCCATGTTGCCTCAGCACCATCCACCATACCACAGAGCTGGACCTCTCATACTCTTTTATCACTTGGTGTAATCAGCATGGTCATTCTGTAGAATGCTTATATAAATTATATCCCGCATAACAAGCAATATACAGTCATTCTGTATAGTGCTTATAATAAGAGGGCTGTTGTTCCTCTTGGTCGAATGCTATTTGCTACAAAATTAGATTTAAAAATGGTCAAAAAGGGCTGACTTCAGTTTTTCATTTCACAGATGCGCCTCAAGCTCATTGAGAGCCAAAGGTTTTATGCTCTGTCAAAGAAAAACAAGCTACTTTGAGGAAACAATAATATGAAAAATATTTATAGTAAATAAATTTTTTTGACTCATTCAATGACTCTACAACGTAAATAGTCATGAAAACTTAAAATGAGAGTCTAAAAGGTTGACTAATAGTGTATGATGACACTACCGTTGCGGTTTGCAGGTGGTTTAAACTTGAAAGTGCTGAGAGAGAATGACTGTCAACAGTACTGGCATCACTGTCAGATCATGTGACTTTGGGAGTGATTATATCTGCAGAATGAACTTGTTCAGTGGTAGCTCATGGGACAACTCTTAACACAAGATTAGAAATGCATAAACCTCTTTTTTTTTTTTTTCAAATGAGCCACAAATTCAGTCATTGTTTATCGTGATGCATTTCTATTTATAAACAGAGTTTATTAGGAACTTCAAATGGGTGTCAATTAAGCCTTAACTCTGTAACTTAAAGAAAAGGGCTCCATTTAACATTACCCCTACTCTTAACCGGATGTCTTGGAGAATAAACCTTCTGTCTTACATTTTAGAGTTTAGGAATAACAATAGATGCTGCGGACTTGGTTTGTAAAAATTATTTCACCACAACCTTCAGTTAGGTCAAATTTAGGTTAGGTTTATTTCAACAGCGAGATGTAGCAAAAAAAGGCAAACAATGAAAAAAAAAACCATTTTGGCAGTCAAAAAGAACAGATGTTTTTGGGCTTGAGCTTGAGCACCATTAGGCTTGAGCAACACTTTTCAAGCACAGCATGATTTCATTCCAAATGTGACGATCTTCCTAGCTGCAGAGAATATTGACGCCCTGTGTAGTTTAGGGTTGGTTCCGGACCACTTTGATCACCATTGAAAATCACTTTGAAGTTATTTATTTATTTTTATTTTTTCTATTTGCATCTTATCTTTTTAAGATGGCCACCTTCTGTACTAAAAATGAATTTTAATTTCAACATCGGTTAGAACCATAGAATGTTTGATATGTGTGTTGTAATGTATGAGGATTAGCAAAGACAATATTTGGAGCTAATATGGTCATAATGGACCATCGATCATGTATAAAATAAACAAAGAAGTGACACATGGGGTGTTTAGTGTGTGGGGGGGGACGTTTAAGTGACCATTGCCTTCATTAAGCATAATAATCTAGATAATAGTAAGATACTTGCAATATACTTCAATATCCCCCTCCCAATAAAAAAAGTCAAGTAACTGATTTAAAATCAAGTCAATGTTTGGTTCCTATATGTAAATCATTTACTCTTCTATAAAGCAGGTGGATTTTGTCATGTGGACAATCTGGTGCAGCTTCTACTGTTTGTCATTTCTATCTGGCTCTGTTTAAAGAGAATTGGTTTGATCTGTTAATATGAGGCTCTTTTGGATTGACTATTTTGTAACTTTTTTTTTTAAAATAGGTATATGGTTGCCAAAATGTCCTCTAAAATGTCGGGCTCCAACAACCTCTCTCATGCCAGGAGGATGGTCCATCAACTGAGGGTGGAGGCCAGTATTGAGAGGATAAAGGTACAGTACAGTCAATTAAAATAAAGGCACTGAATACTTTGCCACTTTTCATATTTGGGGTTTGGCACCTTGCAGATGGTCCTAAGTGATCCCATCTCAGTTTGATGCACATACACCGCAATATATTGGTGGAGGAAGACATATTTTGACAATATAGAGTTGTAGCTTGTCCTACGTAATGCAGGCTAAACAGAGTCTGTTAAGAGCATCTGGGTCTCATGCTGTTGAGAAGAGAAACCCGAATCTGTGAATCTGCTGCAGCTTAACGAAACTTTTTTTTTTATTTGTTTTTTTCTAGTTTTCTACTAGTTTTGCAGCTTTTTTTTTTGCAAGTGGGTCAGCCGGACCCCAAACAGGCATAAAGTTCTAGTTTCTGCAGATCATCTGGTGGCCACAGCAGAGTTCAGTGAAGCTGCAGTTTTTTAAAGGAAACAACTTTTTTTGAGAGAGGGGGGGGGGGCTTTTAAATCAGTGTAAAAGCAAACAAAAGGCTCGACATGTCAAGACCCTTTTAAATGACATTTGTAAACCCTGTTCTGCTATAACTGCCCCAGTTAAAAATCCTTTTTTTTGTTTTGTTTTCTTTTCAGGTTTCGAAGGCCTCCGCGGACCTGATGCGTTATTGTGCAGAACATGCCAAACATGACCCTCTGCTGATGGGGATCCCCACTTCAGAAAACCCTTTCAAGGATAAGAAGCACTGCAATATATTGTAGTGCTTCAAGCACCACATGCATCTTATTTAAATCCTTCCCCTTAGCTCAGCTCCAGATCCTTAGGATCACTTTGTGCCATGTCTTAACCACGATTAGCTCTTACAGTATGTTTTACTGTAAAGAAAGTACAATCACTACTGATTAACTGCCATTTTGCTAATGATTAGCATCTCAACCGTGGACTTCCCTGACTTTTTGTCCAGAAGATGATTGCAAAATTTGAGGTATTTTCACTTTTTAAATCTTTCCACTGTGCCTTTATTACCCATTTTTATTGAAATAGGGAAGTAGATGATGCAAATAGCTTGAAGCTACACTAAATGATTAAATTCCTGATTCCTTCAGTAGACTCCTTCATTAGTTTCCAAAGCAAAGGGACAGACTAAATTCAAACTATTGTAAACATAAACAGATTTGTTCTCAAGGGAAAGCTTGAGTTTGTTGTGGTTCATAAGAAATCAGTTACCCTGTTTGCTCTGAAACCCTTGTGCCTTAGCATTCCTCAGTTTTATACAAATTAAATTGTCATTTTGAGCATTTTATTCTCTTCTGATTCCAAGTGCCTTTTTGTTTCTTTCCTTTACCATACTGAATTTTAAACAAAGACCACTGTTAGCAATTTTAGCGAACCTTTAGCAAACGATCCGTTTATTGAGGCTCCATCATGGATTTATGCTCGTGACCAATTCCCTTCAAGCTCAGTATGTCGGTGACGAAACCAGTGTGCTTTTATTAAGTTTTTGTTCTTTTCTAATTCCAGTTTGTTTGCAAACCTTTGTAACATGTGCTTTGTGTACTGTGCCTTTAAAAAGATTTATTAAACTTGTGAAATAGGAAAATAAATTGAAGCACAAGTCTTCTTGTAGACACTGATATCAGTACAGTTTGCGCTCTTCTTTTTAGAGTAGTTTGTAACACTCATCTCCAGGACCTGCACATCAGAACTGAATAATCCACACTGTCTCTGAAGCATTAATCTACAGTTCCATTGAAAGGTTTAACGGAGGTGAGAAAAATGCTGTATAGCAATGCCACTAAATGTTTGCCATTTGCTTATAACTTTCCAAAATGTGTTTTTACTTGATTTCAAAACCCATTCCAATAGAATACATACTTAGTTACGTAAGATGGACCAATACTCATTTGCAATACTTGGTTAAATATTTTATTAGATTTATAAACAAAAGATGGGTTCTATTTTTTTTTTGTAACAGGAAAGATTACATAGTAAATAGCAACATGGTGCACATGATTATAGAACTATGAAATTCTGCAAATTCAGTTATTTATCAAACATGTGCAACTAATTGAATCTCTGAAATAATTTGAGTATCAGGATAGTATTTTTTAAATGACGCCCCAAGATATATTCACAAAATCATCAAATATGTGAATAATAAATGGAGAGAACACACCTTTGCTCTTCCCCGTTGAAAAACTGAAATGGAAATTCTCCAACTTTTCAGGAGGGGGATGGTTTAGTGTAATATTTACTGACATTTTTTTTGTTGTGTTTTAATCTAATAATGTTTAGATATTTGTGTGAATTAACAAACATATATGGGTTTACACATCAATGCAAAAGAACACAAAGAATGCTTTCAGCAAAGTGAATTGTTTATTAATTTTGTCTCTTCTTTCAGAAAGTGAAAAGGCTTTATTCCATACAGAATGAAACATTAATGCATAAGCTCCCCTGCCACTTTATCAGGTACACCTGTCTAACTGCTCGTTAATGCAAATTTCAAACCAGCCAATCATGGTCCAAGGTGTATCTAATAAAGTGGCCGATGAGTGTATGCATTCTTGTGTGTTTCTTGACATTTGGATTATTTGGCTTTCATATATTGAAAATATTTTTGACATTTTTAAAAATGAAATTATTTCAGGTAAGATCTTTGATGCGTTTAAAAGCAAATATCATTGGTTCAGCTCCAGTACAGCACGAAAGAACTGACCAAATGTTTATTCCTGTTCGTGGTTTTGGATAAAAGCATCAAGCAAATTCAAAAGTGGAATGTAATGCAATGCAGTGAATCGTGTGTTTTTAACAAAGTGCACATTATTCATACATTCTGTATGTAGCAGCAAATAGAAACCATAGCCATTAATTCCACTTAAAGCTTCTGTAAGGTCATATCTTCTGACCTTTGAATATTACGTATGTAAAGATTGCATAATTGGTAAAGCCTGGTTCGACAGGTGTGGACCGTACACATTACCCCAAGTTCAGGGAGGGGCCGTTGTGATGGAAGTCCCTGTCATGACTAAACAACTATGAAACTCGTTTCTTAAAATAACCTTTTCAAAGACGTCAATGAAGTGCTACTACACAAGCGCACACTCTGAAAGCTTTCGTTTCATTGTTTGACACACGTTTAGCTTTCAGGAATGTTTTCTCCCTGAGCAAATGGAAAGTTAAATCTGGTTTCTCGAATGTCACGCAAGGGGCTGTCCCGTCACGGTTTGCCAATGCTTGCATCTTGGCTTTCACAACTGATTTATGTGACCTGTACACACTGTATCGTGGTCATGTGATCACAGCCACTCCTGAGCAGAGGTCTCACTCTTCCGTTGCAGTTTTCACCTTGCGTAACGTACTTCTTACACATTGACTCTTAGCACATAAAGAAGCACAATTCTTTACGAGAGAGTGATCCCGAGCGGGTCATCTGAGCTGAAAGAGGAATCTGATGAATGGACGCATGGCTCATGCTCTCCACAGCAGCACAAAAGAAGTGCATGAATGAGGCCATCGAGTCCAGCGTGACCTTGATGGCCACATCTGAACCTGTTCTCCCAGTCTAGAAAGCTCCGAGAGTGAACGCAAGACTTCCATGCGGAGTTCAAAAAAATAACTTTATTACATCACAAAATTCAGTTCACATTTCAGTATCTAGCAGTATAAAAAGGATACATAAATACTTCTTTAAATGAATAAAATAGAATAATTTAAAGACCACAAAAGAACAATTAACTTAAGTTAAAAAAAGCATTTTTACAAAATACCATGTAAGCATTTTTTTGTTCTCAGTAGTATTTCAGAAAACATTCATAAACGAGTGCTACTGATGCTACCGCTATTCAAAATGATACCAACAGGGAAGCCTCTGTGATTAATATCCTGCGTCCTGTAATTAACTCAAGTGCTTTATGACACCGCACTAATAAACTGTCACAAGGGACTCAGGTGCTCGCTTCCGTTCACAAGCAGCTTCATGTGACGTCCTCAGAAAGTCCCACAAACAAAGGCCAAAACTGCTGAATCATCGAGGGAGCTGCTCCTCCGGCTGATTCTGAAGCTTTCCGAGCCATATTTTTGAGCTTTTGTCTGTTTTTACAAGGTTTTTTTGCCCCTATTTTTGTCCACTCCTCATCGCTCTGGAAGGTTGATGATAGGCACCCACTGGTCCATGCATCGGCTCTCTCTGCAGAAGCGACTGACTCTTCCCAGAGCTGGGCTTTTCCATGTGGAAGCGTGAGGAACCTGAGACCAGGAGCAGAACAGAGCAATGTGATTGGTGAACTAGAATTGAGTTTATTTATTTATCTACAATGAACTCAATCTAAGGAGAGGGTCGTTTTTAAATGTCATACACTGACCGGACACTTTATTAGGTACACCGCTCCATGGCATTTAGATATTGCAACTGAACATCAAACTGGGGAAGTAAGGTGATTTAAGTGACTTTGAACAAGGCATTGTTGTTGGAGTATTTCAGAAAGTGCTGATCTGCTGGGATTTTTATGCACAGCCATCTCAAGGTTTGCAGAGAATGGTCAGAAAAAGATAAAATAACCAATGAGTGGCAGTTTTTTGGGGCAGAGCAGAATGTTTCATGCAAGGCAACGTTAACTCAAATAACCACTCGTTGCAACCGAGGTATGCAGAAGAGCCTCGAAGCGGATAGGCTACAGCAGCAGAAGTCCACAACTGTGTGATGCCACCTTGTCAATTTGGCCCAAACTCCGAGGAATGTTTCCAGTACCTTGTTGAATACATGCCACAAATGATTAAGGCAGTTGTGAATGCAAAAGTGGATCCAACCTGGGTCTAGCAAGGTGTACCTAATAAAGTGGCAGGTCAGAGTTTTGAAACTGTATTATATAAAAAGATCCAGATGGTTTGCAAACCCCAACAGTTAGCTTTCCTTTTAGAACTGACCAGTAATGTCTCTGGGGCAGCACTGTGGCCTTCCAGTTAGAAGGTTGCTGGTTCAAGGCTCGCGAAAGGGAATAAGTGGGTAAGAAGTTGGATAAATGAATGTAATGGTTCTGAAGATTTCTCATTTGAAAGCTGTAGAAGAGCGTGGTGTATAAGGAGAGTGTTTCTTAAAGAATGAAGCTTTAATCAAAGCAACAACATTTGGTTTAAGCATCCACTGAACTCTCACTGTAGCTCCCTCAGGCACATTTTAATGATGACATGTATAAACTGTCAATAGAAAAACCCTGGCTTTCAAGCACTATAGAACTTTAAGAAAGGTTTATTGAAAATATATGGCCATAACATTAACTTGTTGGAAAGACTCTGTGAGCAGATAACCCTGTCTCCAAATGTATTTTTAACAGAAATGGTGTGTTTTGCTGTCAGGTGCAGATCTGTGCACCACATGAGTGGATGTGATTTTTTTTTTCCCTCTAGTGAAAGATGAATAGCTTCATTTGCTTCGGGTCATACTCTTCCATGATTGATAAGTGCTTTACCTACCAACAAACCATCAAAGCAATGCACTTGATAGTTCATTTACAATAATCTCAAATGTACACCTGTGTAGTGACTGCGCCATAATGTTTGGTGTCTGTAAAATAAATAGAGTTGTAGACAAAATGATTAGCCCCACATTTCTTTTCAGAATATTTCCCATGATGTTTAACAGAGCAAGGGTTTTCCGATATTTCCTAGCATTATTTCCTTGTAATGAAAGTCTAAAATCTTTCAAATGAATAAACTCATATAAACAGCAACAGTCGTTATTTTAGCCCCATTTGGCTTGATAACAAACCACTGTTATGCAATCACTAATTTAACCTAATGTACACGACTGTATCAAAAGATGCAGAAGTACGCACACATTTATCAAACCAGTTTCAAGTGTCAAGAGCTGCAGTGGGAAGCATTATCAAGATGTTTAAAGAGACCAGTGGAGAAGTTTCTGTCCTGGAGATCAACCGTTATTAACCCAAGAATCCACATAAAACACTGAAAAATAGCAAATATTGCTTGCCCCTAGTCTCTGATGCTATACTCCATCATAAAATATTACAATTAGGATCTTTTTAAAAGAACCTTTCTTTTGCATTGATATGTAAATCCATATAAGTCGTTTGTTTCTAATACATCTATTAACACGAATATCTATGCTTTCTTAGATTAAAAAAAAAAACCAAAACATTTTACTCAAGTCCCCAGCTTTTTACTCATTCCTGTTACCCTAACCCATCCCCCTCCTGAAAAAATTGGAAATTTCCATATAAGTCAGTTTTTCAATAGGATCTTTCACCTTTAGAATCATCTTTGATGATTTTGTGGCGATATTCGGAGCATCATTTAAAAAATATCATTAAACATTTTTTTTTTAAATGTACACCGCTTTTTTAGTGTAAAAAAGCCCATATTTAGTAAATAACTGAATTTGTTTGGCTATTTAGCATGTATTTGTGAATTCTTTGCTAAAAACTCAGTCCTGTTACTTATACAAAGAATAACAATTTATAAATCTAATAAAATATTTAAATAAGACAATTAAAAATAAAATTAGACATTTAAGTAACATATTTTTATAAAGAAGTTACTTAAGATAGACCGATACACATTTGCAATACTTAAGTATTGTATGCTATTGGAATCTTTTTTTAAATCCAGTTACAACAAAATGGCTCATGAATGTAAAAGTAAAATCAGAGGGTTAAACATTTTGATTTTTTTGTATTATTGGTTATTCAATTTTCCTGAATAGACTATTATGTTTCATCACAATCCCACTTGGGAAATACATAGAAAGTTACATTTCAGAGGGCTAAAACTTTTTATTAATACAGCTGAATTCTGTCTAAATGCGAGAATCTGGTTGAAATACAAATATAAATTTGAAACCGTCAGGAAACGTCTATCTGCATGAGAAGATGGGATAGAATGAAATGTTTGTGTAGCACTAGGACATGCCCTGACACACTCCTGAGAGGACTGACTGCCTCGTGCTGTTTACTTACTAGAACAGAGTTCATGAATGCAATGGGCCGAACTTACAGTGACCAGGATGCAGTGCAGGTCCATCTGCTCGCTCCCGTGCATCCCTGCGCCCCCGAGGATGCGCGCGAGGCGACGCGTGTTGTTGACGCGCAGGATGCTGATGTCGTTTTCGCAACAGAAGGCCTGAATGAGGGTGAAGTGGATCTCCAGAGCCACGTCCTTGACGTTCTCGTCATCTGTGGCCAGGATGCAGAGCACCGCGTTGTCAGGGTCCCTGGAAGGAAGAGTTGAGAATATGGTTAGCTTAATTTCATTTAATTAACTCACCTGTTGCAGGGGCCTCAGAACTTACACATTGAGCGACTTTGCAGCCTCGTAAACCCCAACTGTGATACACCCCTGCGGCAGGGCAGAGCGCAGGACCTCTTCTAGAGCTTTAATTACCGATTCCATCCTAAAAACACACAATTTAGATGACTATCACAGAATTATTCGAGGCCGTTATCGTTTCATATCTGTTAACGGTACAACGACGGTTGGATTTTGAATCTTGTAACGGTATTTAACGTAACGAATGACAACCTGCGCTTGTTTTTGCGAATTTATTAACGTGAACTCTGTTGAAATGTGTAAATCCATCTATGAATCTTAAAATGTGCTGGTTGCAAAGGGTTAAAATCTCTGGTTCCGCGGGCGAACCGTCTCGTGAGAGCCGGTGGAGTCTCGTGAGCCGAGTTCAGTTCACCCGGTTCATGTGTTTGACTTTAAAGAACAGTTCTTATTGAACGTTAAACGTATATCCTTTTCAAAACGTCTTCGAATAAACAATTATTCACCAAATTATATATTACTTTTACAAGTTTTAATAGCAACATATTAAAAAACAAACTTACCTTTCAATAGAGTAATATCCATTAAGTTCCTCAAAAGTCATATTGCAGGTAAAATCCAGAACGGAACTGAATAACTTTTCTGTAAATCTTCCGAGCGTTCAAGTTTCACTGACTGTCACCGGTAAAATCTGAAAGGTCGGTTCTGACTTACATTACATTTCCCTGACAGGCGTTATTGATAATAAAATCTATATGCGTATCCTCATTGGACATATGCAAAACACCCCAACCAAAACTCTTCTTAATTGGTTGTCACACATTGACTATACAATGTTAAGAGACCTCATTCGCTCGTGCATTATTTGGGGGCGTGGCCAGTCAGTGATGGTGACGTTGTTTATAACCTTGTTGGAAAAGTTTGCGCTGACATGTCAGGGCAAAGGAGAGCGGGGACTTACCTAACCGACACTCGACCACAACATTCCATACCACAAAATATTATACGTTCCACACATAATGAATTTTAAAGAAATGAAACTATTGTTTCTTCGTCATATCCTAAGTAACGACGCAATTAACACACATTTGCTCAAATTTCGGTTGCTAAAAATAAACCAACACTGACACCTTGTGGACAAAAAGAAATACACCCCGCTCACTCACTGAGTCTAGGCTAATGCGCATGTGCGCGCATACAGGTAAAAATGTATTCGCATGACTCAAAAACAACAAAAAATGACCAACGTTGATGAAGAAAATGAAAGGATTAAAAGTAGATAAGATTGATTGATTTGATTGGAGAATTATTTTGCATATGCCTGTGAATAAACAGCATAATTGAAACTTTAAAATATTTGCCTATATTGTAAAAACGTCAAAACTGGCCCGCAGTTTGGTTAAAAACGCATTTTTTTCGGAGAAAGTAGACACTAGATGGCGTTAGAACCAAATACCACGAGGGGACAGCGGCCGTAGACTCGGTAGAAAGAACATAAGAAAGTCTTCATCATCCGTTTATTTTTCTACATACCTAATTATTAAAAATTACCCAAATACCCCATTATCAATACAGTTTGCCAAACACACATCCTATAATATTGTACTTAATGCATATCATTCAAAGTAAACCAGTCCCATAAAATTGCACTTGTGGTTTAGTGAAATAGCCCAGTAAAGGAAAGGAAATGGTGCATTTATTCTAGTGGATCAGGTTTAGAATCTCCACATTAAATAAACATCCATTTATTTTAATCTAACAATGGGTCAAAAAACATAAATAAATGTGAACAACAATACATGCATAGGATAGTCTGAGGAATGTTATAATTTATTTTATTGTGCACAAACAGGTCTGAACACCAATAAATGTACTTTAAAGAAGATTTTTGAAGTAATAAAAATTGCTCCTATGTCAGATTTTTTCAGATGGATTTTTTTGGGCTGTTTTTACAAGAATTGGAGGCTTTTTGCCAAGAAGAATGGACTGCTTTACCAAAAGAGAAGATAAAGAACCTCAATAACTACCTCAAGAGACTTCAGGCTGTCATTGATGTTAAAGGGGGAATACAAAATAATAAACATTTGGTCAGATTCATTTGGAAAGTCATCATGATTTAAAAAGAGTAAATACTTTTTTGACAATAAATGTCTTAGTGGGAAAAGTTTTTGTTATCATTTGAAAAATGGCCAAGAAATCTCAAATTTTCCAAATGTGGTTTTTAATATCATTATACAATACTGTAAAACACGAGAAAACTGCATTATGCTGCGCATTATCTAATAATAAGTTGGTATAAAAAATTAAGATAAAAGATAAAAAATCCACTTGAAAAACTCCTCAATAAATCATATCTATGTAGATAATTTCAAATGCATTCCACAAAAATATGTAACATAAATAATACATAAATTAAACATTTATTAAAATATTTAGTCATTGCTAGTTGGATTTAGAGCGTATCTTGTATTTTTCTAACAATGTTTTCTGTTTTCAATTTCAAATTTAAAAATGATTTTATTCAGAAATTTGGTAGATCCCACTTTCTAAAATAATTTTAGCTGTAATTTAGTTTACAAACCCTGGCACACTTTTCAGATTTCCCTTTTTTACAGAAAATATGAATGATGACAATTTTTCCATTCATTGTTAGCAGTTGGGTGAAGTCATTTATTATCAGAAATGCCAGTCCGTCACTGGATGAAAGGGGCAAGGGTCTGTCAAAAGCCCAGAACTATATTGTGGACAAACATTGATAACAAACTAACAGGCTGCAGGTGAGGATGGTTACCTTTATCAGCCTCTAAAACCCCTTTGTGTTAGTTTTTGTGCATGTTATCAGGCCGAAATCACCAGAATGTGTAAACTTCTAAAGATTTCAATTTCAAAAAAATTTGTGAAGGTGTGTAATAAATATATGTACTATGTAATATTATTTATATATCTATATTGGTGTGTATTTTGAGCTGGTCTGACTACATAGAAGCTTATCCCATCGTTATTGTATTGCGCAAAGTGACCAGACACGTGCGACAGCTGCTGGGCTCAAGTTTAAATTGACTCAAAGTGGCCATAATGTGTTTTACATTGTGTTGTCATCATGACAAATAGGGAGGTAGATGGAGCTGGATTGAAGGTGGCGATGAATCCTTGTCAAGCAGACAGAGCATGCAGAAGTCGACGTACGACACGATAGTAACAACAAGGCAACTGCTGAGTGCGATAAAACACAAGGGAGATAAATGAGCTTTCTGAATAACAGCGTCTGAGATGTCTTTATAATGGACTGATTGCTCAACTAATTCAGCAGCTCACCCTGCGCCGTACTCTTTAATATACAGAGCGTCATATTTCCTCTGCGATTAGTATAGACACCGGCTGACACACTGCTCTGCTCAAGGTATTTGGCCAGCATAATTCATTCATAATGCCACAATGCACCCCATCTATCATTCCATTTCCTTCCACTGCCATTCCAGTCCCTCTTCAATTCACTTCTAGGCTCGTGGCTCTTTACTGAGGGGGGTGGGCTGGGCCGAAGGGGCATGCATATGTGTGTGTGGCATGTGTGCTTGTTTGGGTAGCAGCGCTGGAGTTGTTGGACAAGGTTGGGAGGTCAGCACTGTTTTGCCTGCTGATGTATTAGCTGCATATGCAAGCGATAAATTACCAAGTGAAGGGAGTCAATTATCCATCCCTGGAAGGGGCAGGGGCTTGGTGCTCTAGTGGCCTTAGGGTGCCTTTTTCCAAATGAGGGGACGATTCTGGGTGGTGTGGAAAAAAGGGGAAGTTATGGAGGAGAGGAGAGAGATGGGATGAAGATTAAACTGTGAAACGATTCGTGACATTATCCTCACAGAGCGTTTTTCCTGAAAGTTCATTTGTGATTGGTGGATAGAACACATCCCCGCGCTTTATAAGTGTTCAGATGCTATTATAAGAGATATTTTTTAGAAGTCTCCGTACGCACCAGTGTGTGTGCCAATCACATCGGCTGTTTTGAAATAAGGAGGAATGACGCAGCTCAGCTATTGTTTAATTTTGATTTTAAATATAATGTGTAGGTTTCAAACAGGTTATTAGCTTTGATTTTTTGGGTTACATTACAAATACAAATGTGAGAAAATTGTCTTTCAATTTCCTTTTATAGACTCCAAATCTGTGCCATCTAGTGGGAAAAAGAAGGGATAACCCCTGGAAGTATGTACACGACTTCTGATGTGACTTTTCAAAGTTGGGCACATAAAACACAATGTCACAAAAAGTGCTTGGAACAGTGTAGAAGATTTATTTTTGCCTTTTTTTTTTTTTTTACCTCAACTTTGCTTTTTTGGGCTGTTTGATTTATGCAGTAAAAAAATGACAATATACTACTCTGAATTGTAATTTTTTTGTACAATTTCAGGTTTGTTGTGGAATTATTGTCAGATTTTTGTCATACAATGGAAATGCCACAAAAAGTTTATTTATTAACTACAGCAAATCATAAAACAAAATGCTCAAAAAGACCCCAGACCTCCAAGGGTTAATGAACCATGTCCTGCTAAATTTCTACTGATACACAAAACTGTGTAAAAGTTAAAATGCTGTTGATAAAGATGAAAAAAATAATATTTTGTAAAAGAAATCAAATCAATTTTTAGTGTTACTACTAAATTCTTAAAGATACACCAGCACAAAGTCCGGGACTTTAAAGGATTATGGTCTGGTGTATGAAAACCGTGCTTTTCACTGCGCGGTAAGCTTCAGTTCATGTGGCTGGTACCCACCGTGAGAAGGTTTGTTATGTTTTGACACGGACTTTAAATGTTTGCCTTTAGATCTGTGAAAACTGATGGAAAAGTGCTGAGTTAAACTCTCAGTCTGAGAAAACTGTGTGTGTGTGTATTGAAACACCCACCTCCCCAACAACTGTGTATTCACTAAATGTTGATTTAGCTTCTCTTTCTTGCTTTGATTTTAATAGTAAATTTTAGTCTTTTAAAAGAAACATGCCAGCTTCATGTAAATTATTATCATGTCCTTAAAGCTGCTTAATTATGTATATTTATCAATTGAAGATTACCGGTAATTGAAAGAATCTGGAATAGGATTTGCATATTTTAACCAAAAAGCAACCAATGATAAAGCAACCATTTTTTTTATAAATGTGATCATATTAAATTTTACAAATAGCAAGAGATTCTATGATAATTTAGATAATTTAAAGGTATGGTTTCTTAGTTTCTTACTGTCTTCCAACTTTTCCAGTAGCTGTAGCCAGATTGACTTATGCACCTTTTATCTCAGTTTATCAGAAGTGACTCATGTGAGCTCAAGTCCCACATCGGCACACTTTGTCATTTTCCACAGACATTGATTTCTAAGAGCTTTTGCCTCTTTCTTTTTTTTTTTTAAACAGGAGACGTCCCATAACAGTCTGACACTACTCTGAGCGGCTGCCGGAGCAAGTGGCCCCGGTGCTGACTGACATGGCTGACACTTAGGGAAATGAGGTCATTAGCTGGAATTACAGAGGGTTTTTGATAGCTCAGTAATGGGTTTTAATGATAGAATTTAACATACAGTGCCACAAGGGACAGACAGCAAAAACAGACAGACAGGTCGTTTAATAAAGAGAGAGAGGGACCTGACTCTGTGGAGCGTGCCTGAGAACAGGGACTGCGTGTGTGTGCGTGTGTGCGTGTGTGTGTGTGTGTGTGTGTGTGTGTGATGTGTGCATGAGTATGCTGAGGTTCACATCTAAAAATACAATACTTTGGACTGAGCTCTGAATAAGAAACTGCATTTCTATTAGAGGGAACTGGCCTATTTCAGTCAATAACCTTCTTCAGTTCAGACAAAATCTTTCCAATCTTCTCTTAACAGCATTTCCATATTATAAAAACTATTGAAAAATTGGTGAATAAAAAAAGAACAGATTAGCTTTCATGTATTTTTTCATTTTTATTATGTACCTTTTTAATTAATACAAAAGTAAAACATTTTTTTTTACAAAAAATGAATGGTTACAACAAAAAAGCAAACGGTATAGCACCTGTACAGTTTGTAAAAGTGCGTAAAAGTTAAAACACTCAGGCAAATTGTATGATTTGTTGGTCATTTTAAAATTAAAATGAAAGACAATTATTTTTCCACTCATAGTAAGTGGTTGGGTAAACAGAAACTTTCCAAATGACCATGACCAAAGGTTTACCACAGTAAATGCAATTTACAATTTGTACTGGTTTCCCATCCACTAACGCTGGCCTCAAGACTCAAAACAAAACCAGTGGACCTAATAATTTGTCGTTCACATTGGTCTAATTGTATGGGAAATAGGATTATTTTCCTCAAAAAGTAAAAAAAAATTGGAGTAAAATATTTTACTTTGAAAATGTTTTAAATTAAAATCATATCTTCATTTTCCAGCCCAGGCTTATTCCGGAAATGGGTTGAGATATCAATTCTGAATACTTTGTAACTCCTCCCCTAACACTCACCTATTGGTTACTGATTTGCATATTCCTGACCTGTATGCAAAATTACTCTTTGATGGTCAACGAAGATGTGAGGGAGATTAGAGATTAATTACAAGCAACTTCAATACTGAGCTATTAACTTTTTTATCAAAGCAACATTGATAGACGGCGTAATGGCGTTTGGAGGAAACATTATACAATCTTACCTCTATGTGCCTGAATCTGATCCCAAATCAGATGCAAACGCACCTTCACCCCTAGGGGTGTCTCCGGGCCTGGGCATCTGTGGCTTTAGTCTCGGAAATTTTCTCATTAGCCCTGGATAATTAAAGCCTTGAAGATTCAATAAATACACAAAAACATTAGATTAACAAACCAATCATGGAGAAAGATTGCGTCGAGTGTCTGTATTTATTGGCTTCTATGATTTGAGAGATACGAGAGGCAGAAACAACAGATATAAGATGATTTTTCATCTAAATAAAGCCTCGGCAGAGGCTTACATTTCCAGGGAAACGTCACCGGAAACAAGTAAAATAATACTTGAAATTCATTTTTGTTAAACGAGTTGTGACTGTGTTAAGATGTGAACGTTGTTCGTTGAACTTTTACATAAGGTTAACGAACATTTAAATTATCAATGAAATAAGGTCTTGTCTTATTTTGTGAGTAAAAACATTCAATCAAAAATGACAGAAAGAACTCAGAAATCCTTTAAAAAATTGAGACTGCCCAAACCTGGATTCGATCCATCGTCAAACATTTAACCTTGTCATATCATAACTTTTCTTACAGGTTGCTCCAATCAACACTTTCTAGTTGGTTATTAGGGTCTATTGTTAACCGAAATGTGGCATTTATTAAAAAAAGTGGTGGCTACGCGTACACAGTACACACCCAGCATGTGTAGCAAACGCGGATTACACTCCAGCTCATCACAGAGTGTCAATAATAAACCTTGTAAATAGTTAAATCAGCCCCTGAACCCTTAAACTGAAAATATACAGCAATGAGTTGGGACACTCATCAACCAAATAGTTTTGAAGGATTAGTAAAAGTGTCACTTCAAATGAAATGCAATGTTTTTATGCTCATAACAACGTTTCTTCCTGTGAAACCTTTCTGTGATTTAAGTTCCTTTTGCTTATTTAATGTAAATATGCTTTTTGTCATCTAAGAACTTTTATTAATGATAAAATTACTTACATTTGTGGGTCTCTTTGGTTGTGCTAGTGGCCATCTTACCATTTTTGTTTTGAAGGGTACCCCCAGGCATCCTCAGGGATTCAGGGCTACCCAGCCCTTTATCGTATCTCTTCACCTGCATTCCAAAAGGATTTGGGACACCTCTTCACCTCCTATGAATGTGAAAAATGGAGGGGTAGGTATAAGGAGTGGGTCTAAGGGGACTCAGCCTATGTGTTGACCAGCATTCTTTGTTTTTACTCCCAGTTTTCCCATATTGCTTGATACTTCAAACGTTCTCAATTTGATTTGTAGTTAAAAATGTGAACATTTTATTATTGGAGGCTCCATTTAATCCATCCATAGTAATTCAGCTAAGAGATCTCTGAACTCTGAGCAGATCCAGTCACTAAGCTGTGGACAACAGTGGCTGTAATGGTTTGCTGAGGCCTGTAGCAGCCATATTTCAGAGAGTATCGATCAGACTCTGCTTAGCGCCCCCAGCCCTCCCTCCCCTCTGTCCTTGATCCTGTAAAGTAATAACTGAACTCATGTCAGGGAGGTAATTATCATTGATCTGATAGAAAAGGTGACAAATTTTGCTGTCACAACTCTGCATGATTCATGCTTGAGCGTGAGGGTGAGGTTGCCATAGCTAAATAGCTTCCTCCAGCTAATATCCACAGAGTAACCTTTATCTTGCTGAGAAACAAAACACCCGAACTTCTGACTGGACCCTTAGCTACAGTAAACAGCTCTCTCTCCAGCTGTCTTTGTAAGCGAGCGATTAGCATCAAATCACCTTTTTGTGTCTCGAGAAACTTTCCTCAGTGCCTGAGCACTGATTGATTTGGTTTTTTCTGGCTTCTTCAACACTGGAACTGCTGTAGAGAAGGCGTGTAAATTATTACTGGATCCTCATAAGT
Organism: Danionella cerebrum; assembly: GCA_007224835.1. Classification (NCBI taxonomy): domain Eukaryota; kingdom Metazoa; phylum Chordata; class Actinopteri; order Cypriniformes; family Danionidae; genus Danionella; species Danionella cerebrum. The sequence goes on from SRMA01024238.1 coordinate 60,517, forward strand.
TTGGAGCAGTGACGCACCACAAACAAGAATAATCGGCAGCCTCTCATCGACAAAGTCTGCTACAAAGTTCTCATCCTACTTAGCTAGCAGTCCCCACTGGCTAGAATTTGGAGGAAAGTAGCCGCCATGTCAGCTCATAACAAATGAGTTGGACAGGGCAAGGGCCTAGAAGATTGCCACATTCATCATGAGACAAATGCATGGCATCAGGGGCTTGCGACGCTTACTGCCAGGACCGAGGGTACAAAGGCTGGAGAGACAAACTAAGCTTCAGATTCCTTCTAATGTGCTCTTGATTACACTGGGCAATGCTGTGGAGATGAAAGATCTCTAAATTAGAGGAATTGAATGTATATTTTCAGTTCAAATGTAATGAAACGCAAAGTAAAGTTCTCTCTTTGGTGAATTTCAATAGTTTCCCCTTTACAGAACCATTCAAATGGTGAAATAAAACATATCTTAATCCTCCTATTACCATTGGGGTCAGTCAGTGTGTCTGTAGGGTTTTTTTTTTTGCTTCAGATTGCATGACTTTTGTTCATTTAATGGGACAAACTTGGTAAACATAAAATTATTTTTTTCTACATTTACATTTAGTTTGTATAAAACATAAGATGTGTGTTTTGCACATGTTTGTTTTGGGTTGTTTTGATCTCAAGGTCACTATACAATTTAGTATAATAATAATAATAATAAAAAACTAACATAACCATACCTATAGTTTTGACTCTTGACATGACATACCGGTAATATTTCTTGAGAGAACTTTGATATTTCCATTGTTTTAGTGGGAGGGGAAAGTATGAATCACATGGTTTACAGGGGAGGTGCAAAGCTATAGAATCCTGCACAGAGGCTTTCTAAACCTTAATTCTGGGCAAAGGTTTTCTCTCAGTGAGATTTTGTCAGTTTTTTTTTAAAGGAGAGCGTGTTTGAGATCATCTTGAGGAAAACCTGATTATGAGGCATCCTCCTCAGATGAGATTGCTGACCATCCTGTTGTCTCTCAACCCCCACCAGACACTCCCGCTCTCCACTTGAATGACAGGGAAGACTCAGTGCTGCCAATGCAATCAAAATTGTTCCAGGGCCCAACAGATACGCTGTCAGTCATTTTTAAGACATAAAATCAGCATTTCAGCTTTTCAATACACACTCAATTAAAAATGATGCACTTGAAATGTTGAGCGTAGAGTGGAGGAAGGGTCTTTTGGGACAGCTGGAATAACATGTAGAAACCGTGTTGATAAAGCTCACAATCACTGATTAATCAATTCATAACAGGAGTGATCACCGTTTGGCTTTCTTGTTATCAGCAGCCCCTCCCCTTTCTGCTTCACACCCTCTTCCTGCTTTTGTTTTGATCGATGACTGATTGCAGAGCTGTGCAGGAAGATTTATTAGTGTTTATCCAGTGCTCGGTGGTCACCTGCGGCTTAGAGTCCTACATGGACCTTGTGCACCATGAGCAGGGAGGGCGTGTGTGTCGCTGTGTTTCTATTTACCAGTTTTCTCCGCAAACCATTGCTGGCATGAAAAACCTATAGACTAGCCGCGCTATGCTAACCCCAGCTTTACATAAAAACCTACTGTATCCTTTGCAAATCACAATTGTTGCCAACACTGTGGGTATACCCCTCAAAAGTCTTCTCAGAGTAATTTAATTTAGTAGGCATTTTGAATCCCTCCACCAATGTCCCTTTTCTGATTTCAGAAATGAAGTTATTTGATGGAAACATGATCATAAACATGATCTTTCAAAACATGATCTTCGATTTGTAACCAAAGTTTGACCTTACTGTCCAAATTTTACCTGCATAACCCAATCATTCCAACAGACAATCTAATATGTTATCACCAAACTTCAGGACTCCAGGGGAAACCTAAGGCCTCAGAGTATTGCTGGTAGTCATAAATGCTTCTGAATTCTGCATATTTAATTTTCATCTGATCTGTCCCTAAATTCTGCCCACTTGGTAAAGGTTGTCTACTCAGATAATCAATTAACCTTTCATCAATGGGAGTAAAACCCCGCTTTAGACATAAAGCTACCATTGAGGACTATTTAAGAGAGGAATTTAAAAAATGTGACACTTTGTGTTAATTGGCTTTAATATAATGCATATTACTTCCTAAGTGTCAGTTGTATTGGAAAGAAGATGGAATTCCTAAAAATACTTCCCTAACGAAGGTGATCAAAAATATAAGTTCATAAAAAAGATGACAAAAGATAATGTGAGTGTGAAGATCTGATTTCCCCAACAATGTAGAATCTTAAAAGGCATGTTTAGTTTTTGCGTGTTTGATTTTTTAAAAAATATAATGATGATAACATTAATAAATCCATACATTTAGTTGTTCATTTATTAATTTAAAGATTTTGGAACTATCGTTGGACTGAGGAGCAAGTGTGCAGTGGGAAAAAGCTATGCCTGAGCGAAAACGAAAGGACTTGAGTGAGGAGGGCAATGTTATTTTCCAGTGATGTTCCACTCCACTCTAGTTAGAACAGCCACCGACAACCCACAGACCAGCTCCAAAGACCTACAACATCATCTTGCTGCGTCACTGTGCATTATTCAAGTATTGGGTGCCCTTTACAGAAGGAGATACTGTATGGACGGGTACTGTGATAAAAGCCTTTTTTCTCTGCACACGCTACAAACGATGCCACTTGAGGGATAATAAAAGCACATGTGTGCAAGCCAACATCATTTGTTCATTTTTTATTTTACTTTTCATATTTCACTGTGTTTGTCTCCTATGTGATATATTTAACTGACATTTTTTCGCTGATAAAAATGATTAGGAAAATTTACTGGTGTAGCCAAACTTTTGCATGTCACTGTATATGAATAAACAAGTTGTAAACCCAAAGCACCTCCAAAGCGCTGTGAGGAACCCATGATAAGCTGAAACCAAAGGTGTTTTCAGGATGACGGGTTGGCACCAATGCTTCCT
>SRMA01024238.1:63497-140670 GCA_007224835.1 Danionella cerebrum
CTGTGATTTACATCGGTCACTGACAACATCATCTACTCACTAATGTCCTCCACTTCTGCCTGCTCTCTTCCTGCCAAACCACCTCTCTCTCTCTCTCTCTCTCTCTTTCTCTCTCTCAGAGCACTAAACAGCCTATTTTAGCTTGATCTGCCCTCATTGCAAGGTTGGCTGCTATGATTTCCTCGAAAAAAAAGGAAAAAAAGAGAAAAGAATAAAGGCCCCGTCTCTGTCATAGTCACTCTCAATGTCATCAATTTCAATTTCCAATCTCCTCTCCTTTTTTCTCACTCCCACCTTAGCCAGCCTTTGTGCCCCTCTTTCTCTCAGGGAATATTTCCTGCTCTGTTTTTTTCTCCTGCGCTCATTCCCTCGCTTTTCTCTGCCCCACGGCCCTCACCTCCGTTCTCCTCTCTACACCTATTACCCATTACCTAGGCCTGCGCTTTCTTAGGCTTTGCGAAATGGAATGCATTTTCTCTGCGTGCACTTTGAGATGAGAGCCAAATGAAAGATCATTAATATTTTGTTTAAGAAATTGCATCTTGTATTTGCACGGCATTGTTTCTCCCTCCTTCTTCCCTCATCATTATGCTCTCTTGCACCTTGGGCATTTGTTTGAACTGTTGTGTAATGATCGACCCCTCCCGCAATGAGCTAGACAACAAAAACTGGGACTGTTCAATCGTGTAAAGAGCTTTAAGATTGAAATGAAGCCTGCAGCGGTGATGGTGGTACGGAGAGAAACATTAGAGAGCTCAGACAAACACACTCGGGATGTCATTTGTAAGAAGTTGTGACTGGTGTTCAACTGGAATCATGTTTTATATTTGATGCATTGGCCAGAAATTTAGCTTGAGCTTAAAAAGTTGAACAGTTGAGTACAGTTAACGAAAGTAACATTCTTGAGAGCAGACCTGGGGATGGAGAAATTTAATTTAGAAATCAATCAGAATTCATTAGCCCACAGGGCATCCATTCAGACTTTCTCGTTCCCTTGCTAACAAAATGTTTCAGCACTCAGCATGGCAGGACTCGCAGTCACTGCTCAGCCAGCCATTGCCTGCTTCCTCGCTGGCTCGCTCTCTAACCAAACTTTACCCACCGCCCACCTCCCCTCAGCCCTCATTAGCATGCCATTAGCATTTCATTTGCATGGCCGTTTTTAGAACTTCCCTCGTCTGCCTTAATTATTTTTGTTCTCGTTTGAGAAGAATGCTGGAGTGGAAAGTACTGAAAAGCCGTAGCTCTGTAATGATTTCTGCTGAAAGGAGCCATTAGCACGACTCTTATTCAAATCAATAGACAAATGACTGTTTAAAATAATTTAACTTTATTATAACGGATATCGTCCAAATCTCACACAGTTGAGATCTTTTCAAGTAGAACTACTAAAAGTTTGGAGAGACCTGTACAGTCCTGCGGCATTTATGTCACCCCTCCACCTGCTTCTCTTCCTGTCTAAATATTATCATGCCATTTCAAATTAAAGGCTAAAAACCCCCAAAAGTATACTTAATAAACAGTTAGCTGAGACTTTTCTACTCATTTCCTAATAATTCTAGTACACATTTTAGATGTGTTTTCCAAAAGAATACATTTTTAATAATTTATGTAAAAACATTCTCTGGTACATTTTAACCAGAAAACACACATAGAGATTGGAGTATCACATTGTTGGATTTAATTACTGAATAAATGATTGTAAGGATGGGTGAAGGAAAGATAGGATGACATTTTAAGGTCCCTGACAAGAAAGAGGATATACAGATTTAATTCAACACTCAACACCATACTAATCACATAAACGTCTTGTGCACATCGAATGCGCAGCGATATAACAATATAAACACTACTGAATTGGTCAAAATTGAACAGATTGATAAAATAACTAACTTTGATTAACTGAAACCGTGTCCAAATGAAGTCACTGCCACACGAGAGCAGGAAAATGCAGACACGTATCCAATGCAACAGCAGAATCTGAAGTAGATGATTAACTTGACATTTTATTTTGAGTAAAAAAAAACCACAGGTTTCCATTTTGTAGCAGATTTGCTGCTTCTTTAGCTACATCTGAGAGGCAACTCACAAGCTTTACCTTAAACCTTGGATTAGCATGGCCTTTTGGCACCAATTTAAGATAAAATAGATCAATTAAATATGAAAAATTGAAATTTTTTACACAACATACAACATTTTTAAAATTAAAATAGAAAAGTATAATGTTTGGAAAGTTAGTTTATTAGCTTTCTTTATACAGTGGTACCTCAAGATACGAACACTTTGAGTTACGAAAGCCACCCTGGAATGTATCTCGAGGTACCACTGTATTTATTCATGTTTGTATTAAGTTTAACAAATAAAAAAAGTCACATGGCAAAAAGACTCTTGTACTTAAGAGTAATAAATTAACTCTTGAAAATAAAGGTAATTAAAAAGTAATATACTGTACTGACGTTTAAAAAGTCTTAATCCAAATTTAATGAGGTATAAAATTTTACTGTCTACAAAAGTATCAGTTGTTCATATTTATAGTAAATAATATTGTTGTGCTAATTGAATAAAATTTGTGTAAACAATTTTTTGCCTTCCTTGCTCCTCTTGGTTGTACTGTAGGATTGTTCTGTAGATTCAGTAGTTAAAACAAAACTAAATTAAACTAAACTAAGTTAAAACATGTGATTATAGCAAGAGGTTGTGTTTTTAGAGAGGGTCTTTCAAAGGTTTTAAATGTAAGCATCAGATTCCTGGATATTGTTACAATATTACAAGAATCTGGCAATCAGAAAATATGTGGAGGATTCTATTTTAATGAATACGATTTTAAAAAATGATTTCACTCAACGTTCGGCTCATAAATGTCTAAAATATTTGGATTCAACTTCTCTCTCAGCTTCCTTCTCACAATGATTTGAAGGGGGAAAATAAAAGTTATGAAAAATGTATATAAAAATCACATTTTTTAATGTCAGCTGTACCAAAATTATTCACTCAATGAAATTAATTCATGATATATATTTGTAATTTGATGTATATTTGACCTTTCTAGCACAAAGCACTTTTGAGGTCCAAAAGTTTGCTATAATAATGATAATAAAAAAAATGAATACCCCTTACTACACAAGGATTGATGAACTTGGGTGATTCATTGAATGAGCTTTGAGTCACAGTTTATCAACCTAAAACACTAGAAACAACTAATCTTCCATGATATTTTATATACTTTTTTGGAGATGAATTTTCGTATTTCCACCAAATTTTCGTGTTGGCCGAATCACTTAACAATTCAGTTCCAATTACCTTTGGTCTTCCATTAGCTGCACTTTCCTAAAGTCTCAAGGTATGTGCACTAAATTGTCAATTAGGACAACACAAAAGCATTAAATCTGCAAATACTACGCTTGCCTCAGTAGATTATTGAAGGAAACTCAGATCTGTTTCATTCAAGTCAAACTTTTAACTGAAACACTATTAAATGTTTTGTTTCTATGTTTCACAGTTTTGCGCTTGAAGCCCTATGACTAAAGCTCCACCCAGGCATGTAATTTCCACTGGGGTCAGGGGAGTTGCAAAATATCCCCCTCTCAATAAAATCACATCATTCGTGTAGGTAGAAATAGGAATTATCTTACACAAATTGCATGTTAGTTTTCTTTATTATTCAATTACCATAAATTATCTAGTAAAGTAAGCGCTCTGTACTTTTCTGAAAATTTGGTATTAACTTGCTTTCTCTGTCCAAACGTTTAACGTTTGTTACTTGAGGTGTGTTTGCTTAATACAGTGGTACCCTGAGATAAGAATGCTTCGAGTTACGAAATGTTCGAGATACGAAAGGTCTCGCAGGAAAGTTTTTGCTTCGAGATGTGAAGAAAAATTTGATAAACGATCAACTACATGCTGTTCTGCTGTATTTTACGCTTGACGTTATGACATCATGTTGCGCTTCCAGGTTCTTGCCCTCCTGTCTCTTTGTGCAAAAAGGGTCTGATGCGCTTCAAAACATTTCAACAACACAGCAAAACATTATTTATAGATTACTAATAATGTGCTATAACAAATGTTAGTCAAGGTGTCGTAAAAGAAATAAGGTTTATAACGTGGAAAGTGCTGTTCTGTAGCGCAAACTCTCAGTGACGCGTTCTCAGAAGGTCTCTCTCCATCTGTCTGCGCTTGTGCTTGAAACCATGTTGGTGTTAGTAATTCGTGAAATATCTTGAGAAAGTTCATTTTCATACGTGGTCCCGTAATGTTTTCTGCATCCGTTCCACCTCCTCCGACACTTCGCTTCACTCAAGGTAAGGTTTCACATTTGTGTACATATTTTCATTTGTTTTATTCTGTTTTATTATCATTTATTACATTAACAATGTGTAGATTTAAAGATTGAAGAAACGTTACTTGATTTTTCTCTGGTTTTCAATTTTTTTAAACTACTTAAACTGTAGTTTATGAGAGCCGTTGGATGGATTATGCGTTTTACATGTAAAACTTGCTTCGAGATGCGAACGTCACCCTGGAACGGATTTCTTTCGTATCTCGGGGTACCTCAGTACTTTTATCCACAGCAACTTACACTTCAAGGAATGAACACATTCATTGGCCATTACGCATTATGTGAAATACACAGAGTGAATAAACAAAAAATAGTAGTTTGTTGGAACTGGAAATGTCTTTTTATACCCCCACCCCTCCAAAAAAAAAAAAAGATATTTAGGATACAGTTATGACTAATTTGAGCCTGATAACTAAAAACATCAATTGAAACAAAAAACAAACTAGTGGCCTCAGAGGCATCACGATTACAGATTTTAAAAGACGGAGTTCTTGATCAGATTTAAAATCAAGTTGTTGGTTTCTAAAGTTATTTTTTTACTGCACTCGTTTCTCAGTGCTTTTAGCCATCTCTCTCCGCCACACGCACACACACACACACACACACACAGCACTCTCTCTCTCTCTCTCTCTCTCAGAGGGGGTAATTAGCAGCCTGTCAAGGAAATAGGCAGGGTCATGCAGGCAATTAAGAGTGTGACAGTTTTGTGGAGTGTGTGGCGGCACGTAAGGCGTCTACTGTCAGACTGAGGCCTTGCTTTGGCCAGCCACTCCGACCACAGTAACATCTCCGAGTGATTGAGAGATGTCCAAATCATCTAAAAAAACAACAGGAATGATTGGAATTTCCTTCATTTAATGCAAGATTCAACAAAAGACCTGCGAGTGATTGTCTGAGTGATGCTCTGGAGGATTCAGTCTCTGTCTTGCTGTGTTCTATGTACAGTTTCATGCTGTGTGGTAATGCCATCCTAATTTACCAGTCATTGACTCCAACAAGATGTCAAAACCATCATGTCACAGCAAGACGCCGAGCTCCCACCAAATGTCTTGATGCAATAGAATTAGTGCCATCCGTGAATGACAGTCGATATTTACGCACTGTGGAGAAAGACATGCAAATAGCTGGTAGAAGTTAACGTTGAAAAGGAATTAAGCTGTTGTTAATTCAGAGACACCCTAAGACGTCTTTGTTCAACCCGGATATTCTTCTAATCCATCAAGAAGTCAACTCACTGGAGGCCGGGAGATAAGTTGACATTGACTGCATGATACAGTTAAAGAGTGTCCCCTAAAACTCCATTAAAAAAATGCGATGCTTTAGTAGGTACACATTCTGCTTGGTTCAGGGGGGAACGCTTTTTCAATCTCTTCCCTATCATTTTTGAATATCATTAGTCAAGAGCATTCCATTTTTCCATGCTTGCCAGCTCAAGCCCCAGAGAGATACGGGAGAGAAAGAGACGGAGCTCGAGAGAAAGAAATACGAAGAGCGAGCTTGGGAAAAAGAGAGAGAGAGAGGTCCAAAAGTCTGGTGATTTATGGCCGCGTGTCTGAGGGCCGGTTCTGCGGCGACATTAGTAGCTGATGAGAAGAACATGTTGGGGGATATTAGCTCTCTGTTATCATTTCCAATCACACACACACACACAAACACGCTCCCCTCAACCTCCAGCGCCCCCATAAGCGTGTGTGACAGGCGCGCACTCTCCCTCTCGATGACTGGACTCGATCACCTGTGACAGTTTTGATTTGATGTCACTTCTCCCCCCCACACGCCGTTTGTCTGAGCGGTTAAAAGGTAATTGTGTGACATTAACATGGAGAGGGGGGCTCTCGCTTTGTCTCTGAGTGCAGCACAAGTTGGGACAGGGTGTGTGTGTGTGTGTGCATGAGTATGCGGCAGTTATAAATGGCCTCCATTTCCCAAACCGCTCCGTTCTCCATTGTGGAACGTGTCGCCCCAGGCTGAAGGAGGGGGGCTGGTTTGGGTAACCGAGGTTGAGAGAATGGTTGGTTCGTTCTCCAGAGACACATGGTGACAACACGGGTAGTCTGGTATCAGTCAGAAATATGAACATCTTCTCATCATTATCTGGTGGCATGTTAGTGACTCTCTGTGTCTTTGGAGTTTGTGCAGTGGACTGCGATGTGGTAGAGGACCGCTCCTTCCATGGAATGCACTTTCTGCTAATATAAATGCATGGGAAATAGCAAAAGACTGGGGCCATGTCTCTGGGGCCAGTTTTCTGAGTTCCTAGAGTTGTGTTCTGCAAATATTCGCCATTATTCGTGTTTTATGCTACTTTTGATATTGATTTTGATACGTCTTTGTTTTCCAAATGAATATTTTTTGAAAATAGAAAGAAAATAATGTTTTAAACCCTACCATAGAAATTCAGTGTACTTGTTCTTGTGGTCCATTGTTTTCAAACTGATTTGCAGTTCTGACTTTGAACTTTGAAAGGAACGGCCATTCAGAAGATAAATCCCAATACTTTGAGCTGGTATAGGTACCACAGTGACCCAAATTCCTTGATTCTGTATTCTGAGATCACCAACGAGAGAAATGTCAACAAACTTAATTATGCCAGTGACATGCAGTCTCACGAGGCTGTGCCTCATCTGTCATTATGGAAACAAATAATGTAAAAAAGAAATTAAATGATCATATTTGTTCAATTAATACACTAAAATGGTTGTTTTGGATGTTTTTTTTTCTCCCCAGAAATGTATGAATTTCACATTTACCGTTCAGATACTAAGAAGAGACGTGTAGCTGTTTTGCTGTCTCTCTGTATGTTGGTATTAAAATCCTCGACCACTTGTACTATATAACCTGAATTCGAATAGTTTAGCTGATTTATATGAGCTTTTTTTAAATCAACAACTGTATGTGTGTTCTTATGAAGAGCAATCATAAAATGCAGTCAAAGAGGAACTAGGTGAAGCACACTGCTCTCTTATGCTAGAGGGCGCTAGTGATCACAGAGACTATGGACACAGCGGCTAAAGATTGATAAAAATAGTGAGATACGGTAAATAGTTAGCAAGTCAAGTGCAGACGTCCAGTTATTCTTTCATATTCTTTAGCCTCCTTTTGAAAACGGAGGTTTACGTGTTTAAACTCAAGACATTTTCCAAAGGTGACTTTCTATCGAAGGATAGCAACAGCAGAGTTGTCCGGGACACAGAGAGACTTTTAAAACTGAAGAAAGAAAAGGAACACTTTTACAAACAAGTTATTGATTCTTTTCTTCGGACAAATCAGCGCATAGACGTGTTTTTATAAGTGAAGACAAGTCAATAATGTTTTGTGCTTTTTGTATGTTAGAGTTTGTATATGGAAAATAAAATGTTGAAATAAACAAAACACTTTAAATGTTGCCAATCAAATGGTGTTTAAGTTAATTGGTTATGTTTGTAGATCTGACTGAAGACGATTTTACAAAATACACCTGTTGTCAAAACTATTCACTTATATATTTGAAATTCTCAACGATAGACTCACGATACGATACATACCTCTATATTATGTTTACGATACGATATGCAACACAATATTTTACAACACTTCTTTTAACCAACTATTAAAACAATATCATTTAAAACATTTTGAGATCACATAGCTAAGAAGCTAGGGTTTAGTTTTATTTGTAAGAGAGCATTTGATACCACCCTTCCACTAGGGGGCAGTGTAAATGTTTGCATCTTTTTCACTCTAGGTGATGAAGAGAGCTAATTTTATAATCTTTCTTGTTTAAAATGTGACAAAAGTATAATCGTCTCCTAGTAAATATTACATAAAAGAAGAAGGCAGGGTAAAGAAGTTTCAGAAGTGACTAGAATCAAATACACTTGAGCTCCTAGACAACATATTGTTATACCCCTAATAGACACAACTCCACCTTCACAGTTTCTTATTCATGTTTTTGAAAGGGATTTGTTCAAAGCTGGACACAGCCCATCTTTAAGAGTATTTCTGGTTGCGGCGAGTCTGTGTGTGTGAAAACCTAGTCAATATCCACTGAGCCAAAGAAGTCCAAAAGATGTAAAGCTGCAGAGTTATCAGAAATTCAACATTTGACTCCGGTTCATACACTGTGATTTGTAGCCGAGGGTCTCTGCTCTATTTTTCAATCCACCAAGGGCTCCTTAGCCTGGAAAATGTTGAAGACCCATGAACCTCCACAGGCAAGGAGATGCTAAGACGCCTAACACCATTTGTGCTTGTGCTGGAAATCCAGGTTAGAGTCTTCCTCAAGGACACAAGGAAAGATCCCCACCTGAAAAGGGAAAACTAAAATATGAACTCAGAAGCAAGGCACTAAAGCTTTGCCCAGTTCTGAAAAAGCCTTATGAAAAAATTTATTTAAAGATGCTTCTCTTCTTTTAATAAAAGCAGAACCCCAATGATTCTCAAGTACATGAGCATTTTGTTGAAATTGTGAAAGTGCAAATTTAATTTCCGATCTCCATTTTAATGGTTACAAAAACCAGACTTCCCCTGACCCCCTAACTGAAAAGGTTTGACTTATTAACAGGGATGTGCACCAAACTCCTACTCTGATCTAACAAGGACCGGAGAGCCCTGAACAAAGAACCCCAGACCCAATACTCATGGTTGAATGCCTTCTCAAGGTCCACAAAACATATGTGGACTGTTTGGGCAAACTTCCATAACCCCCCACACCCCACCCACTGATTGTTAGTGGTTGGATGAAACAGTTTATTGTCAAACAGCTGTTTAAATCATAAAGACAAGAGAAACTTTCCAAATTACCCCGATCAAAGGTTTACACACTACAGCTCTTAATATTTTGTATTCCCCACTTTAACAAAGCCATAAGTCTCTTGAGATAGTTGTCGATGAGGTTCTTATTCTTCTCTCTTGGTAAATCATCCCTTTTGGTCAAAAAGCCACCAGCTCTTGTAAATTCTTGGGCTATGTTGCATGAACCAGTTACATCCCATGCACAGTTTCCTAGCTGATGAGTTTACTTTGATAACAAGCTGCATTCATCTTCCTATCAATTTTGGAGTTCCTACAAACCCCAAAACATCAGTGAACGTTCTCCGTGTTTCACAGTGGGGATGCTGTTCCGTTCATGTTGACTCCTCTCCAAATGTAGCCTGTAGCATTTGTGATGGTGGCCAAAAAGTTTCTTCTACAAACTTTGTTCTACAACTTTTGTCGCTGAGCTACTTTGTGAGATTTGTGTAGTAATGGCTTTCTTCTGGCAATTCAACCTTATTTTTCTTTAAATGTCTCTTTATTGTGATCCTTGAAAACTGTATTTCAGCTGAAGTATTTGGTGGGTTTTTCTTTGATCCCTTACAGCAAATTACAGCATTGATAACAAACAAACCGGTCGCAGGTGAGGATGGTTACCTTTACCAGCCACTTAAACCATTTTTCTGTCAGTTGTTGTGCATGTTATCAGGCCAAAATCACTGTGAACCTTTGATCAGGGTAATTAGTAAATTTGGATTTCTGTTATTATAATTTAACAAGAGTAAACAAGACAACAAATGGCTTTACTAAACTTTTTTGCTTTTGCATCATCATTCATATTTCTTGAAAAATGGCCAAGAAATCTGAAAATTCTGCAAACTTTTGAGCACAACTGTATAATGTCTAATTGACTACACCAACCATTTCTTCTGTCCTGGTGCCACAGTGGTAGAATATGGTACAAGGAACATCTGTTCTGGATTGATTCATAGTTTATCATGCGAAATTTAATCAACTGAAAGAAATACTTTCTGAACCAACAACTCTAAAAACGTTCTATTTTATTTTATTCCCCTTCAACAGGTGTTTTCAGCCTTTGCTTCCATCCGTTCCTTTGACTCCAGGACACAAACTTTTAAAATATTGATGAACTCCAATAGTTCCCACCCCTCAGCTCCAGGCAGATGGGTGATAAAATGTCAACCATTAAACACTGCATGCAGAGTGTGAACAAACATTTCTAATCACAGCCTCTTAAAGACTCCTAATGAGCTGATGTAATTAGCCAGCGCCAAGTAAATCTTTTCTGTCCCGATCTGTTTGCTAGGCTCATTTGTCTGCTATAGATTAGTGGATGAGAGGAGAGCTGATGGGGAGCAGTTATTTCTCTCTCATTGATCTGTTAGAGACGCAATCATGGCGTGTCTTAATTCTACCGCTCCTTGCACATTACCAGAAAGATCAGAAATGTCTTTAACTTGGTGTCCTTTTAAGAACATTTTCACCGATGTGATAAGAGGAAGCGTTCTATTGTGAGGCGATATCCCACTCAAGTCCAAGCTTGATCCTGAAAATGTCTTCTTCTCCTCCACTGTGGAGGATTGTGCTGGAGTAAGCCACAATCCTCCTTTCTGTTTAAAAAAAATAACGAGCGAGGGAAAGGGGAGATGCAAGCGGATCAAGAGTGGCTGGAGAATGGGAGGAGAGTTAGGGTCTGGCCTGTCCTAGTTGTGCCTGCACTGCCTCGTCCAGCCACAGAGCGTTGCTAGCCTGCTTCGAAGACATGCCTCCACATGATGGGCTCATCCATTTGTTGTTCTTTTTTTTCATCTCAATCCTGGATTTAGTGAGATACAAAGCTGATTAGGCAACAAAAGCATATGGGAAGATAAAGGACACTTAGGTAATGGGTTTTGACAGCCTCTTTGGCATGGTAAAAAAGGCTCATCCCCCCTTTTTTTCTTGCTTTGCTCCAAATATGTTTGTTATTCTTAGCCTTTTTGAGGTGGCTGGGCTTGGGGGAAGGCAGTGGAAGATTGTCCATATACCAAAAGTGATTGTACTTGTGAGAATTAGCCCCTCTATTTTCTCAGCTGATTTGAAGCAATAGAAATCAACTTATTTATAAGATGCTCATGCATGGATTAAAATAATGCATGCAAATTTAGAAGCAAAAGGTTCCATATGTAGGCAACTCTGTTACAGGTGCAATACATTTACATTTTACATTTACATTTATGCATTTGGCAGACGCTTTTATCCAAAGCGACTTACATTTGAATGAACATATTTTTTTTTCTGTCAGTTCTTGCTTTCCCGATAGGGATAGGGAATACCTCAGATGCATATTATTTATACATTATGTGTATTCTTATCCTGCATATTTTATATACTGTTTATATTGAAATTATTTATTTGTATATACACTTATTTGCACTGCAAAACATACCTCTGGTTAGATGGTAACTGAATGAAATCTTTATATCATAATGTGGGAGACGCTACTAACAGATGAATGAGTCAGAGATTCTCAATTAGTTCATCTTTACAAAGCATTCTTGCAGCTGCCAGTTGTGATTGATGCACATATGAGATCCTCCTCCCTCTGGGAATACAAGTTTAATTGTGACTTATTTGAAACTAGTAAAGTATTTTGTGTGTGGTAAATAAGAGGCATTTTATAGGATTATTATCGCAGTTGTTTTCGTCACCAAGACTCTGGGTTGATCTAAATTAGCTACACACTGCTCCTGGAGCAAATATTCAATAAGACCCACGACTAACATATGGAAACTGGATTTCAGATGAAATAAGTTAGTTTTTTGGCAAATAAATGACAAAAAGTACTCTATTTATCTTTTAGGCCTTTTAGGCAGTGGGTAGCACTGTGGCCTTCCAGTTAGAAGGTTGTTGGTTTGAGGCTCGCCCTGTGACCTTCCTGAAAGAAGTTTGCATGTTCTCCCTGTGCGTGCGTGGGTTTCTTCTGGGTTTCCCCACAATCCCAAAAACATGCCGTTGGGTTAATTGAATAATCAGAATTCCCCCTCAGGTGTGAATGTGAGAGTGAATGTTACTCTGCGATGGACTGGTGACCTGTCCAGGGTGAACCCCTGCCTCTCGCAGACCCCTGTGACCCCAAAAAGGTAATAAGTGGGTTGGAAAATGAATGAATAAATAGGGTTTTCAGAGTTTAGGCATTAAGCAACTAACACAAAAGAAGACTTTTTGCCGTCACTATTGATGCTGATTTTAAAATAGATAAGCAGGTCGATACAGTAGGGGGGTCTGGCTTTTGTCATCTCCAGCAGGTGAGTCATGTTAATCTTTTAAAGAATTCGAATTCGATTTGCAAAATGTCACAGATTACGTCCCGGTTTCCCTGCACCACGTGGTGTTGCGATGGAAACGCTTTATGGCAAGTAATGTTTTTAAAAGTTTTAAACATGGCTTGTGTTATTGTGAGAATTGTTTTAAAGGCTGTTTGTCCATTTAGAATATATTAGCGGGTCTGATTTAATGTTTTTGAAAGTATTAAGCCTGGCTGAAAATATTGTGACAAATAAAAAAACTGCAAAAAGCATATTTCAAACTATCTTTGGGAAAAATGCATTTTTAAGATTTTACTGATGGTTAAGATTTTAAATGGATTCCCCCTTGAGTACCTCATAGAGCTTGTTCGGGTTTATGAACCTAGATATTCCCTGAGGTCAGAAGGTGGTTCCGAGGACAAGACTTAAAACCAAGGGGGTCAGAGCATTTTTTGAGGTGGGACCACGTTCGTGGAAGGCCCTCCCTCCCTTTGTTAGAATGGCTCCCTCAGTTGAATATTTTAAGTCTCGTCTTAGAACCCATTTTTATTCTTTGGCTTTTAACTTGGTCTGAGTTCGTGTGGTCCTCTGTGTGTCTTATTAATTTGTGTATTTTATTTTTGGATTGTTTTATTGTGCCTCACCAATTTTAACCTCATTCAATCCTTTTTAATACTTTTTTTAAGCTTATGTTTTATTTCTTTTGATTATTGTTTTTGTGTAGCATTTTGGAAACTCCTATGTTTATAAAACGTGCTGTATAAATAAAGTGCATTGTATTAAATTGGATAATAACAGTTAAATTGACTATTTTAACGGATGATTAGAAAGGGCAACAATTGCCCATTTTCTTTTAATTTCACCTTTCTAATTTTGTTTGTTTTATGTTCACATCAGACAGAATAGGTTAACTAATTAATCATACTGAAATATTTGAATACAATACATTGTTTCACTGTTTTAAATGGATTTATTTTTAAATAAACAGTAAGTTAAGGAAATATAGCATGGCCTTAACTAAAAAGACAAAGGAATTTTGAAATGAAAAACAAATTGATAAATACAAATACTAAGATCTGTCTCTATTTATCCTAAAAAATTACCAGAATGTTATCTGAGCAATTTCATTTATAATTTTGAAAACATTTTAATTTAACCTATATTGGAAACAAACCGCAAGCTTTTAAATTGTGTAGATTTTTTTTTTATACATTCTCATGTTACGAATTTCAAAGTGATTTAATCATGGAAAATTAAATTGTATTTTATTAAGTAAAACTTAATACATTTGTTTTATTTACATAAATAAAACCATCAAAATCCATTGTTGAGATTGCATATAGAAACTAATGGATTTAATACAAAAACAGCATATTTTAACAACCCAGGATAACAAAGTATTAAAAACAGAGTTGCAAAAAGGCTTTTAACAATCCTTTTATTTACTGGATGGAATTAATGGACGGTTCATTTTTTACCATCAATCTTAAAACAACACATGGCCACTCAAAAGCTTTATGTCAATTCCACTTAATGCAAGCAAAACATATTTATCGTCGCTCTCCACACACATTAGCTTGCTGAAAATAATAACCCTAGGAGATGCACACTTGCTTCGTCAAGATCAGGCGTGAGATAACAGAGCGAGGATTAGAGCGATGGGTGATTAGGGATGTTTGTGTCCGAGTGTGTGTGCGTGTGTGGCCCACTCGGACTGTGTAGCAGTGAGCAAGTTTTAATCCAGGCTCAGTGGGAGCGGGACCTCAGCAAACAGCTCAAGCAGACAGAGCTTAAGGAAGGCCAAGCCTGAGAGAAAGTCCTAAATCTTCACATTAGCTCGCCGCGTTTCTTCTGCTGAACTCGTAAGCTCTTTTTCTAAAGGGGAGCACAAACAAAATCACAACCCTCCCCCCCACCCTCACCCCTCAGCAGCTCCTGATCATTAGAGAGCTAGAACTCCACCGGGTGCCTGACGCCTCTGTCCTGACGCCCGTTCCACCCTCGCTGAGAGTCATGAAATCAGGGGGATTTGGAAGGAGATTGCACTGGGCCTCTAAACCTCTGGAGCTGGAGACTGAGGGAGGAGGGAGGCACTTCAGGAGTCCTCTTCCAAAACCACCGCACTCCTGGAAATCGCATCATGCCTCTCTAAGCTCTGGCCCACTTTACATATTAGTTAAACCCAAGTTCAGGTGAAATTGTGAAGAGTGAAGGCCAGGCTTGTTTATGTTTCGTGATGTAGTAATAAAACTTCCTGAGTTTTAATCACAGGGCATCATTTATTTAATGCTTTTGTAACATGTTCATCAAGTTGATTAAATTTGAATCGTCGCCACAACAAGATGGAAGGATCACATTTGATATTTTTGCTGAATAGAAACATAAATTGGATTATAGCTTGGGGTGCGAGGAAGCCACGGCTCATTTCACATGTTTCTCACTGAATGTTGCTTTTCCTGCTAATGATTCGATAGATGTGTTAAACATTGGTCTCAATCTAATTTTTCACCAACTCTTGTCTAACACAAGGTTTGATTTACATGATTTTAATGTGCACTGGAATCCAGTGATGGTAGATGTTCCTCACATGGACGATCGAGGAAGAAGTAATGTACTCAAGTGATGTTGGGGTTAGTTTTTCCCAAATTTTATGAAAATTTTCAAAAAGACAAATTTATTTAAAAGACTTAACTTTTTTTCAAAATTATTAAGGGATGTTTTTTTATAATTTGTTACGGGAGTAGCAATTACCGGTAAGTGGTGTCACTAATTTTCCCAAATAAACCATGAAGCTTTAATTACTATTTAAGCCAGTTCTAATTTTTCCTTTTCGAATTTGTCCCACCCTTCTCCCCATCTCCTCACTGGGGGGTATTACACACATTTAATTTGCAAGACATAGCCCTGGTGGTGAACTCGTGAAAGTTTTTAAGTTTTTCAAGTGGGATTGTAAAGATAAAAGACTGTGAAACTCTTTTTGTTTGAAAACGGATGTCATTTTGCAACTGATTCCAGCTGAATCTGATGTTTCATGCCAACCAATGCCCATGTGTATTTTGTACTGTTTGTAAACGATGATTAAACACCTCACGTGCTTGCATATTCACAACGGAAGTATGGAAGAAAAAAAAATGAAAAACTTACCTGATATAAAGTGGGCACTGCAGACGGCAGAATTTTTTATTATATCCTCACTCCAACCTGTACATTTGATTGGTTGCAGCCACAGAAGCCTCCAGTTGTTCTGAAATGGTCATGATCCTGTCGGAATCCTATAAAACATCAACCCACCGGTGAAAATTGGTTAGTGCAACTGTAAATAACCATTGGATGTTTTTTATGACCTTGCTACCTCGTCCGACCGGGGAACACCACCACTTCCCTTGCCACAATTTGATTGAAAATGGGGATTTTTCTGCATAGTTGCACTATTCGACCACACATAACCCAAACTTGTGTTCATCTAACTGTACATGTTTGGAAATGAGGGTCAAGGTGTGTTGTTTTGAAAACATTGGGAACACTTGACATGGACAGTGACAAAGGGATTTCCCGTCACTGCTTTGTTTACAAAGTACAAGTGCAAACCAGGACTGTGTTGATATTTACTCTGCTATCATGGCTGAAAGCATGTCTCGTGTTTAATCACTGAATAGAAGCACCAATTACAAATACACGGTAGTGACAAGTTTTCGATGTGGCCCATGCCAAATTTAATTAGAAACCTATGGTTGATGTCACAGGCACTATGTTTATAGTTTTTCAAAAGTTTTTTTTACATTTGTACCTTCGACATTATAGGAACTATTAGGATAGGTGAGTGAATACATTTTTCCCAATGCGACTCAATGCTGAATACTTATTTTTAAAAATGTCACGATAGGACTTCAGAATTGTAGTTGACTGACATCTGTTGGTTTGGTACAGTCGTTACAGCTTTTTAATGGGTTTTTGAGTTTTCATGTAGATATGGTTAATTTTTTTGCACATAATATTAATTGAACATTTTAGTTAGGCCTTAAATTAACTTAATTGACATGAGGGTGAAAAATTGAGACAACCTTATAACTCTTTTCATTTGATTTTAACCATGAGAAGTATGTAAAGAACCCTTTCCATCAAAACACTGAATGCAAATGTAAAAAATGGGCGAAGTTAAAATAATAATGTAAACATTCTTAAACAATAATCGATTCAGACGCCATTGCCATTTCATATTTAAATGATATTGATTTCAACTAATCATCTGAGTAGAATGCCTCACCAGAATATGGATCACAGAGTAAGGGCAGCAGAGGCCGAGGGTTGAAATAAGTTTCTTGTAAAGATGGAAAAGACTCCATTGGTGAGAGGAGGAGGAGGAGGAGATGGAAAGAGGATGACACTGAAAGAAGGACGAGGAAGGCAGTGGGCTGAAATGAGGGGAATCCATGGAGATTGTGCCGTCTATCTGCACACAGCCCAGGGCGACTAGGCGAGTGAAGTTGCTAATGATCTCATCGACGTCAAATCTCTGCGATGTCAAACGACAAGAAGCTACATCAGGGAAATGAGACATTGGACACCATATGTCCTACGGTGCATCAGGGGTCTAGAGTTACTTTACAGGCAGCGAGGCAGCCAGATTAACTAGAGACAGAGCAGATTCTCTCCGGATGCGGAGGTCCCTCACTTCAGCGCTAGCTCGCTGCACATGCTAATAACTAATGAACTACATGATAATCACACAGATGTAAATGAAACCAGGACTGCTTAATAGTGGGTATAAATAGCATCACACTTATGCCCAAATATAAGAATTAGATGACCCAACTAAACTAATCCAGCTCAAATTCATTAAATGATCTACTTTTTAGTTATGAATTCCCAGTTTTTCTCTATTTAGCCATTGGTACCATGTAGAGGCGATTATAAATGAATAGTCATTTGGTGACTTGCGACTCGAGTTGAAAGGATGACAAAAGACTAGCGACTCTAATTGGACTTGACCCCTTTGACTTGAATAATAATCAATTCACTTTTTGCTGTATGCGGTTTCGCGTTGCACATACTTCTGTAGCCAAGAGAGAGAGTTTATGTGTAATCAGCCAATAAAAATGAAGCTCTTAAAGATCTAAGTTCACCTATTGGTTGCTGCAGTACTGCTGATGAGTGGTTGGCTGTTCCCGCTGTCACTCCATTTGAGTGACACATGACTGAACTTTTGGATTTAGGAATAAAAATCCACATTTCAAAACAACAGAGTTCGGTTACTGGAAGTGTCTGCATTTTAGATATTTGCTTTGCTTGAGTCGTGTTGCCTTAACAGATTTTATAAGAGAAGTTTAATTTAAGCCATTTTAGGGTGAAAATACATTTACTTACATATACATTTATGCAGTTGGCAGACATACATTTCAAGGAATTAGGAATTTAGCAGTTCTGCTTTCCCTGTGGTTTGTTTTACTAATGCAATGCTTTACTGACAGAAACACAGGAAAGCCGTCTAAAATTGCTTTGTTTTTTTTCAAAGACATTTAATTAAATTAAAATATTATGACTTTTGACTTGACTTGGACTTTCCCTGCATCGACCTGACTTGGTCTCACCAATTTTTATCATGTTTTTGAATGTGTTTAAATGATTGCTTGGCACAGGAAACATGTTACGCTTATAAAGGTGTCAATAAAAAAAAGCATCTGTACATGATATACATCTGCTAAACTGGCTAGATAGTGGTTGAATATTCTAAAGACAGCAATACCATCTTGCTCTACACAATGCAAAGTGATTGCGCAATACAAGGGGAGACCAGGTAGGCGGCTGCCTCACTGCATGTCTCTTCTTAGTATCTGAACATCTGTAAAAGTGAAAGTAATCAATTGAAAAAAAATCCAAAATGGTGGATTCAAATGAAAAACAATTATAAACTACACATTACTCAATACTTTAATTTATTTCTTACTTTTTTCTTCCCATAATGCCAGGTGAGGCACGGCCACATCTGCCTCCCCTGGCTGCACATCCCTGGACACTGACACATGAACCTACTTTGGAATCATAAATGGGCACAGAAGAAAAAACATTTAGTTTTCATTTGAGTTTGTTTATATTTTGTTTAACATCCATGTAGTTAATGTATAGCATGTCTTTTTTATGTTGAATTTTATTCATTGCTATTATTAGAAATATTTCGTTAGTAACTATATTTCGTAAGTGATTAAGAGATGTGATGTAAAAATCTCTGTTAATGCAAAACAAATGTGTTTTTCTCCGTAGGATTAGCAATGTTGAATAAAAAAAAGTAAGGACGGGTCAATTTCAAAAAACATGTGTCCAGATGGATGTGAGAAAATGAGCTGGTCAGAGGGGTCAACATCTATGTTCAAAACATGTTTCTCTGTATCTTAATCCCCGCATGTGTTTAACAAGGGGCTTATGCAGATTAATGCTGCGAGAATATAAAAATACACCAGATGCACTTAAAACAAGAATATTGTACAATATTTGACAACACATTTAAAACGTATAAAAACACTCAGTGTTACTTGGATAGACCACATCAGAATACCTTCTAAAATTCCTGTATTAATTTCCATTAAAATGATATTCATTTATGCACATTCTATGATGCCCATCATTTGTTCCTCTTTGCAGCATGAGTTTTTCAGCAAAATGCTCAGTTGTGAAAATAATTTTATGGCCTATATTTCTTTCCAAAGCAGAAAATTCCACTCTGGGCTTCTCTAAATAAATAAATAAGCAAACAAACGCCTGCTCTAAATAAACGGATGCCCTAATAAGGTTAACTATTTTGGTGCTTGAGAGGCTTCTCATATTTTTCGGAGGGCCTGGCCAAATTAATGACGGTAGATCTAATGCCATTGCAGTACTTGGGAGTGTGTCCAATACTCTAAGGCAGACCGCTAATGTAGACTTGGAAAGAGATTGATTTGAACATCAAACAGTACCTTCTAGATGGGTCTCTTTCAAGCTGCTGGGGTTTTAGGGTTCTGGTGTCAGCACTGGAGCTCAACCTGCTGTGGAGATTAACATAATTATGCTCAGAAGAATTCGCTGGTATGGGATCCATAAGCAGCCATTCCTTACTATAGGATTGGGAAGAGGTCTGACCTTGTGGATGAAAACCATTATAGTTGGCTAATAAATATAATGCTCTAAAATGTTTCCACCATATTTCGTAATACTGTTTTTAATTGAATAGAAGTAAATCTTCTACGCAGGTTCACACTTTTAGCAATAAGGGTGTCGTTTAAAAAGCTCTTCAAGGATTGATTTAAAAGCTTGAGATGCATTAACTGTGACTTTTCCAAACTTGGAAGATCATCTTATAATGTGCGACCTGTGCTAAGTTTTGCTGGTGTTCCCCTTGGTTTATAGGTTTGAGGGGCAGTGAGGAGAGTTTACGATGTAGGATGTTCTTCCCTCATTAAATTAAATGAGATAGATTCATACATTATGGAAATAGCTCATAATAACAAGCCTTAAAGGAGTGGGGCACCCCTCCTGTTGAATGGTAGGGCAGAAGTCTTTTTGAGTGATTTTGAAAGTTGACAAAAAATATAATTACCTTTGCCATATTTGTATGACAAGTTTCGGGAGGAGCAATCAGGGCATGCCGCAAGTTTCCTCCAGTGTCATTTGATAACATGCTGCATTCATCTTCCAATAAATTCACTTTGTGTCAGGCCCAAATCACTAGGGTGTGTAAACTTTTGATCAGTGTCATTTAGAAAGTTTCTGTTATTATGTTTTAAAACGATTAAACACAAAATGCTTTTGCATCATCATTCATATTTTTGCCAACAAATGCAGAAAATGTGCCAGGATATGTAAACGTATGCGCACAATTGTACATATAGCAAACCACAACATCTGCTAATAGTGAATAAACAACGAGATCTTGTTGTTACATCATTTATATAGTTACATCTATGACCAAAGTGCAACCCATGTGTCTATATCTTTGACTTTTCCTAGTTGCTCTTTTTTTCTGTCAAGTTTCTAAAATTAGCTATGGTCAAAGATCTGAAGAGTGCTGAAAAATGAACACACAGACATTTATTCATAGTTTTGCGCCTCAGCTGATGCATGTAATCCACAATAATTATCAAATCACAGCTAATCCTATTGAGAGCATGTTAATAATGCAGAAGTGAGCTGATCAGCTTCATGCATGTGTGTGGGTGATGCATGGAAGCCGTGAACACACTGTGATCTCGCTGTGTCAGTAGATGAGCGTCTGGGCTTCAGCCTCAGGCAGCTTTTCCCCAAGACACTCTCATCAAGAGCCTTTACAACAGATCAATCTTCTCCTGACACTTCATTTAGACTGAATTAATTTGGAATTAGGGGCCATTACTGCAATTGGCAGGCCTGAAATTCCCAGGACTCTGCCGTGATCCTCTCTGTGTGCGAACAGCCTCTTAAATTGACCAGATAAGACCATTTCCTCTATTTCTTGTGATCTGGCTCACAGCTCAGAAAGAATTCTATTGTTTAAACATGGTATTGTTGATTTTATATAAAGAAATTCTCGACTATTCTGAATAGAATTTAAACGACTATATTACATGAACACTACTGTAACATGGACATATCACATTAATTACATATGCGAATAAAGTACAAACGTAAAACATTCAATTCCTTTCACTGTATAACTTTATTTAGTAAATGTTCACTGGATTTCAAATATTTGATACATGGTGCCATTAAACCTTTGACCATATACAGCTCTGGATAAAAGTCAGCTAAAGGAATAAAAAGTTGTTAAAATGTGTGTAAGTTTTATGCAGGTGTGAATAAAAATGGAAGTGTTAATCTTGTTAATCCTAATTAAGACAATACACTGAATGATCAAAAGAAAAATCTAAATCAAATAAATATTTGCCTTTAAACCCTATATGTATTATTTTTGTATTGCTTGACATATTTATAATATTATTAAATGTAATAGTTCAAATTTATAATTTTTAGTAAAATTAAAACAGAGAGAGTGGTAGAGGAATTCTAGTATTTGCATTCTTGCACTTTAAATCTTTGCAGGTGAGCTCAGCTTCCCAGAGTTCACTATCCTGGGAGACCACAGTTCAGTGATGGTGACCCAGCTGGCGTGTCAGAACCTGATAACAGCAATGCGGAACTCTTGGGTTCCTTACCAGGTGCGTTTAAAAACTGTGTCACTACTAGTTATCCATTATTGGCGGAATGTTGGGGGCTTGATATCATTTTAATGTCGAATCAGAAAATAAAACTGATTCCACCGAGTTGCCACTGTCAGACTTCGTGATTTATTAAAAATTTTGTTTGAATCCTGTTTTGATGATGTACAGTTAAGCAATTTAACATGAAGGTCAATAGAGAACTGCTCTCTACTGACACTAGCCTTAAGTGGTCAATTGATGAATTGCAACGTCAGTCAATTCACTAGAGTGAACTCAGACTCAACACAGACTTAAATGTATGAAAAAGTTTTTTTAAATTACATTTTCCAAAAGAGAATTCGTGAAAATGAGTTATTGAGTGTATCTAGTCGAAGAACTACTGACTGGAGTAAAATGCCTGACCACAAGCTTGAGAAAACACAAGAGTTGATGTGGAAGAGGTGTGAGAATGTAAGAGAAGGTGAGAGTCTCTCAGCTCCTCTGAGCAGGTAAATATGAACATTGACACACTGCTGCCATTCCCTAAATGCTTTGCAGTGGAGCTTAAGCTGCATGACAGCTTCCAGACAAACAGCTTGAGCCTAACACACTGTAAAACACACACACGCTCATGCATCACACTCACGTATCAGCTCCTTTAATCTTCACACACCACTCAGTCTGGGAATAATCGCATGGATGCTAAGACGCCTGCTGACCCTGTCGTGACTTCCATAGTTTCACTTCCTTCCATAGTGTAGATGAATGTAATAATAATAGTTTGTTGGGTGTTTTTACACTTTATTAGTCACATTTAAAAAGCCAAATCAAGCTCCACTTTTCAAAGTTCTATTATTGTTTTCTTTGACTAATTGATTTTGTTTGTGTATTCTCTATGTTTATTTTTCTCAATACACAACAAGTGGCAGCTTTTATTTGCAACAATGCGACAAACCCATTTGATCAATCCGACTGTTTGAATGATTAGCTGTTAGCATGCTTTGTGGATTAACTTTATTGCTATATAACGTTATAGTTTCCTTTGATTGGCCAGTTGTTGGGATTGTCTGAAACATTTTTAAATAGTTGCAGACTATGGGAAATGCATCAACTTTATTTGGTTATTTACACTGTAAAAAAAAAAAAAAAAAAGAAACCGGTAAACACCTGGCAGCTTTGGATGCCAAAACCATACCGTAAAATATATGGAAGCACTTTTGTTGGTTTTATGACAATCTACTTTTTTTAATAAAAAAAATACTGGTACAATTCGAGGATTTAAATCGTAATATTCCTGATTCATGGCTGTCTTCTTTTACAGTTCAAAACTGCGTAATTTAAAGGTTTTGTTTGAATAATTAAAGTTAATTGCCCTTTTACAATTCAGAACTGTGATTTAAAGGTTTGTGTTGTGCAACTGTACATTTTACAGTAAGAAATGCACAGCTACGATTGCCAGAACTCTACTGTAAAATATATAATAGCACTGTTATTACATTTACAGGATTTTACTGTACATTTACCATATTAGATTCATGTTTTTCTGGTTTATATCTGTCTAAATGCAGGTGATCCCATGGGTTTCTTATAAAACAATTTAGAACATTTAAAATTCACGTCTTTTATATTAGAAAAATACATTATTTGTTCATTTACAGCAATAACCCTTATTCTCATTTATTCATAACTGTTACATTTAAGGCCTTACACTTTTTTTACAATGTGAATTCTACATTTATTATGTTTTTGATTACACAAATCATTTTTCTGTAGCATTATTAGAATAATTTGTAGTTACAGTTTCAGATTTGTTTACAGTGTATTTGTGATGAGGTGAAGTCATGCAGGTCTTTCAATGTTGTGTGTTCAACTTCGGAGAAATCAACCAAAGCCTTGTTACTTTATATTTGCAACATACTGAACAAGCTGCCTGATATATATTTTTTGTTTGAAGAGCACCAGGTCACAGTATGTGTAATGCACATTTACTCACTGAAGCTAGGCCAAACATTGAACTTTATCTTCACCTCAAAACCACTTCACTGCTCCAAAGTACAGAGAGACCCACTGGAGTTATTATTTTCCCAGGAGAGGGGAATTTTTCAAGCTGTTGTGAAACTATAGAATCTACAGTGACATCTTTAATGTGTGAGATCTGTACACATCAGAAGTGTATTCATGGATCTGCCTGCGCAGTACTCGGGTTCATTGAAGGTATTTTAGCACAAGTATTACAATTTGACATCGCCTTGAAAATAATCGAGTCAACACTCACTACACCGAGTTTAGAGTTGAGAGGATGTATATGAGGAATCTGACCTGGTGGATTTGTGGAACTATTTTTTGTAACATGATTACATCAACATTTTCAGGAGGGCAAATTCTGACTAGAGAGTTTTGTTGTCTTAAAAGAAAAGGCTTTCTAATACAAAAAGAATGGAATTGAAGAATCGAATAACCTACAAGTGTCTCTAAAAAAACTTTTTGAGATCTGCCCAGTCACAATCAATGGCAATAAACAGCTAAGATTAAAAACAGTTGACTTCGGGAAAAACTTAATTAGAGTCAATTCAGCACATTTACATTTTTTTTGCATTCCTTCCAAAGCCTCAGAGATAAACCTGGATTTAAGACTTATTTACCATAAATACCCATGATTCATTGGAATTTACCAGGATTATCTTAGTTTTGAGTCAGGAAAACAGTTTATCTGGTCTAATGATCAAATCTCCCCTGAGGCACCCTGCTGGATTTTTAACCCTGTTATTCCAATTTTATTAACGGCATAGACCCGGATTTTACTAATCATTTTCATCCAATCTATGATTGTAATTAAAAGTTATACCATAGATAATAATTATGCAGCGTTTTCATTTAAGTAACATCACAGACGCTCACTGGCCACTTTGTTAGGTACACTTTGCTTGTTGCCTACACTGCTTTATTCCTTTGTGGCATAGATTCAACAAGGTACTGGAAACATTCCTTGTAGAGTTTGGTCCATATTGACATGACAGCATCACAGAGTTGGTGCAAAACACCGCATCCCAAAGGAGCTCAATGCATCCCAAAGGAACACATTGTCATGTTCAAGAAACCAGTCTGAGATGATTCATGCTTTTTGGCATGGAACAGTAGCCATCAGATGACCGGTACACTGGGGTCATAAAGGTATAGACATGCTCCGCAACAACACTCAGGCAGGCTGTGGCATTGACACAGTGCTCAATTGGTATTAACGGGCCCAAAGTGTGCCAATAAAATGTCCCCCACACCATTAAACCACCAGAAGCTGCCTGAACCATTGATACAAGGCAGGATAGATCCATGATTTCATGTTGTTGCTGCCAAATTCTGACCCTAGCAACTGAATGTCGCAGCAGAAATTGAGACCAGGCAACATTCTAATCTTCCATTGTCCAATTTTGGTGAGCTTGTGAAAACTGTAGCCTCAGATTTCTGTTATTACCACCACCCGATGTGGTCCTCTGCTGCTGTAGCCCATCTGCCTCATGGTTTGTCTGATCAAGAGATGCTCATCCGCACACCTTAATTGTAACGAGTGGTTATTTAAGTTACTTTTGGCTTTCTATAAGTTTAAAACATTCTGGCCATGCTCCTCTGACACCAACAAGGAATTTGTGCCTATATAACCGCGGTCCACTGGGTATTTGTTCTTTTATGGACCATTCTCTGTAAACCCTAGAAATGGTTGTGTGTAAAAAATCCCAATAGATAAGCAGTTTCTGAAATACTCAGACAAACCAATCTGTCACCAACAACCATGTTGCATTAAGTCACTTAAATCACCTTTGTTTCTCATTTTGATGCTCATTTTGAGCTGCAGCAGATAATCTTGACCATGGTTACATGCCTAAATGCATTGAGTTCCTGCCTTGTGATTGGCTGATTAGAACTTTGCGTTGAAAAGCAGATCGACAAGTGTACCTAATAAAGTGGCCAGTGTCGAATCTGAAAACATGAGTGCAGGCAGCCCTCTCTATCATTAAATGTTCACTAGTTTTTTTGTTTTTTTTTTTGCATTTTCTTTATAACTAACTACACATCGTAAGTCCACCGCTCTGACTCAGGGCCATAGGGCGGTGTCTACTGGGAGAACGCTGAAAGCTGAGTCCACCAGGACCCTATTACTTCTCAAAGTTACCTTAGAAACACGCGCAGACAAACTCCGTGCTCCTCGATTGGACACAGGGGCTTTTATAATTGCAGTTTAAAAATCTATATTATTCTGAAGCCTTTGGAGACAGAGGACCACAGAGAACACCCAACTCTCAATGGGAATCCCAGGCCTGACTCAATTACATAAATATCAATTAGCAGTGAACTGGGAGACTGGGCTTTAGCAACCCCACGAGAGAGTGGGAGAGGGGCAAATAAAAGGAGGGGAGAGGGAGGAGACCCTGCGTTCATTTACAACAATCAGCTGTCACTTTTGATTAAAGCACTTCAGTTTACGGTTCAGGGATCACCACCAGTTAGTTCCGGCAGATTAAACTAAGCTGGCAGTTAATGTACAGTAAATTAATTAATACAGAAATAATTCAGAAAAATAATTGTAATATTTGTATCCAAGCATTTTAGTTCAGTTTTAATGTAACTAAAAACTCTTTTTACGTGCTGAAAAAATGTCAACTATATCACATCACAAATGTAGGAAACAGCTGGAACTTCTTCAATTTGTCCCTTTGTTACACATTGTTGTTTTTTCCTGATCTGTAAGTCGCTTTAGATAAAAGTGTGTGCTATCCAAACAATGGATTCTAGCAATGCACTTTATTTATATTTATTTGTTTTGTATTTTAGTTACATTTTTCTCTATGCATTTTTATCATAAATTTAATTTATTTTTTAGTGTTAGATTCCATATCAGTTCTGAAAATCGATCAGTCCAAAATGTTAATCATTAATTAAACAGTCAGAGGATATGCAGAAATATAGGTGTGGATGATCAGATTTAAATTAATAACATTATAAGAAGCTTCAAAACATGAGCTCGAAAGGAGAGAAGGATACGGCATTAGTGCAACTCTGATTTGTTTACAATAATTCTAGTATAGTAATAATTATCAGTGATGGAGTTCCTCAGGTGGTGACAGCACAAAGGGATCCGAGGAGGATTCGCGGCACTCAGAGACAGATATAGAAGTTACCAGAAAAAGAGTTGATGAAGAAGGGTTGAATCTTGATTAGAGATGGTGATGAGAGGTTTCTGAGAAACAGTGGAGAGCAGGACTGGAGCCAGGGACATGAAGTCCCTCTGGTGAGTCAGCCAGTGTGAACTGAAGATCCGACAATCTGAAGAGGTGAATCCTTTATGTCAGCGTTTTTCAACCTTTTTTTCATTGTAAAAAGCATACCACCAAAAATAAATGTTAAATAAAACCAAATAAAAAATGTCACTTGTAGGAATCAAACAAAAACAAAGAAAAAGTATATCAGTCATATTTCTACTCACTTTGTGAGAAACCAATTACAGTGTTGCAACCCAGCATAGAGGACCCTGGAATTAAAAGGTTAATGGGTTGAACTCAAAAACAGGAGCAGAGGGGTTGCATCAAGAGCTCTTTATTAAAGCATTAAGAACAAAACACAAACTTCCCTTGATGAGGGGAAAATGCCGGAAGACATTAAGGAATAGCTGCGAACTAAAAACACAAAATAAAATAAGGAGGTTTTAGCACCGGTGCCTGGATAAACAAAGAAAATCGGAAGCTGAATGCTGAGATGGGTGAATGTTGACGGCACACATCAATCCTGCAAAGACCAAAAGAAAGAAAGCACAAAAGATAGGGATAAGACATATGAACAACCGATGAGACACAGGGGGGAGCTAGGAACACACGAGGGACGAAAACAAACAAAGAAAGATGATGTTTTATAAGAAGGTGAGTGGGAGATGACTGTGATTGAATGGTGGCTTCTTGATACAAAGTGTTGTCGGGAGTGGTGAGGGAATGTTGACTCGGGATTGGCTATGTCTCTTCGAAACAAACGGTTGGCAATAAAAGATCTCAGACTTTCTTGTAGCTGGCCAGGTTTGCACATCTTGATCTTGTCAGACACTTTTGTGTAACGCCTGTGCTCTGTATTTGTATCTTTCCAAATACTTATTTCACTTCTATGAAGTTTTTCCTGGGTATTTTTAGTGTTTTTCACTGTAGGAATAGCCTTCCGTTAAATATATAGACTGATCTTCCATACGTTCAGAATCAGCAGGGAGTCAACACTTCTTTCCCGAACTCTCCATTGCAAAAAAAATTAACAGTGAAGGCATAAAACATCCCAATCCATTCAGAAATGAGTTAATTAAATTTCAGTTTATCTTCGGATTTAGAAAGAGAGCAGAAGTCCAAAGCAATTAATGTCAAATGTCTCTCAGAGGGGCTGCAACACAGTCAGCATAATTCCGTGGAAGATCAAAAATTGCAATATAATTGTACACTGGAGCAGCTTTTCTCCCAGCGGTGGACCCCTCTTTCATGTCTAATGGGTAGATTGCTTAATAAGGCTGACAGCTAAGAGGATTACGATCAGTTTTGGGCCATGACTGATAGTGCCCTAAGCATATTGAGAGTCCCGCTGTACTGTTACGACCCGTATACTCATAACTGGCGGACACTATAGGGTCTTTATCATATGCAGCTTGAAGGATTTGGATCGCCCTAATGAGGGCCAATAGGATCAGGGCATTTTTGATATTGGTATGGAGTGTCTCCTCTGTGGTGATGTGTCTGTGAGGTGTGAGGAAATCCATGGGCATTTAATCCAGCGCTCTGGGTGGGTGAGATTGCGGAATCCGTCACAGTCGGGACGGGTGAAGAGGTGTGAGAATGAATGGTGGGGATGGGAAGCATGTCTCCATATGCCCGTCTGCTCTTTCAGTTCACGCTCAGGGATTTGGAGATATTAGCCCCTCTGCTGAGCGCATGTAGCATGCTTCAGACTGCTTTCAGGGATATTGAGGGTGCTCTGATACAACATTCATTTCATATGCTGTTTGAAAACATGGTCTGCATGGTCACTGACCGCAGATTATGAAATCCAAACCTCAACCCAAACATTCATGGAGGTAGCATGAGGTGAGGAGGTCAAAATAAAAGTCAGGGCTAAGGATTTATGCAGTCAGTTGTGACATGTGCATTGGGTAACACTGATTTATCTTCATTGTTCATTAAGTATAATACTAATCAATTTGTTCATTTAAACAGTCAATCATTTTTGTTACTATACACTTTATTGTCAGAAATATCCACTCATTTGCCATTAGATATATTAGAATTTTACATTGCTTAGATCAGAAACTGTTTGACTATAAAGCCTGATTCACAGTTTTCACTCAAAATCACCACAAAATAATTCTATTAGGTTGAGATCAGGACTTTTCAAGGGGTTTTTTCCCCAAAACTCGCTTTGTGTTAAACCTGTAAGAAAGGTAATTTAAATTAGTTATTTAACATTAACATTTTTCTAAGTGAAAAAAAAGAATGCTAATTAAAACAAAAACACTGACTAAAACTAAAATCTAAACTAAAATTAACAGAATAGATAATAAATAAATTGCTCTTCTGGTTGCCTTTGCCAATTTATGCCCACACAAGTTGTATTAATATGAAACTAATCAATCTACAGTTCTTTAATTTTTACATGCACTAATGACTCCTTATGCCACTTTATTTACATGTCTTGCTCTTTTCAGTTGACTTGTGTTTTCACCAAATCTATGCGTAAATGCTAATGTTGTAAGAAAGCAGCTGAGCCCTATATGGGATTTCTTTGAATGCGACAGTGGGACAAACAAAAGCAAGTTTATTGTGCTAGAGAAATTTCACAAAATATGTGGGAAAAGCTTCAACTACATATACAGAGCTTGTAGAGGGCCGCTAATACAGAGTATATTGCTAAGGAAGCTCCCCGGCATGGCAAGCTCTTCTAACATTTAAAACTTTTCCGGTCACAACTTAAACTAAGCTTTTTGATAAAAAAGAAACTAAAACTATAACACTGTAAAATAAAACTAAAAAGTTCTGTGTAAAACAGTTGCTTCAAAACATTTAAGTTGACCAACCTTAGTTCTTAAGTAAACATTACTCAAAAATGATTATATTATAAAGAAATTTTCTAATTTTGTGTGCAGTTTATTAAAAACCTCAACTCAAAAGTTTTGAGTACTGTAAATGTTTTCGGGTTAACAATGAAGATGCACTATAAAAATGAATTAAAACTAATTTAATTAGGAAAAATATTCTAAAATGAAAAAATACCCAACAATTTTAACTTTGCCAGTAAGTTCCTTTAACTTTGATTATAGGGGCTCCTGAAACCATAAAAATTTGCCCTAGTGTAGTAAATTTCCAGGAACCCAGTAACTCATCCATTAGATTTTCAGGTAGAGCAGCACAATTTGTCAAGGCTGTGCCTACACTAGTTTAAAGTCGGGTGTTCTGTACCCTACTGCATTTTTGCATTGCACTTGACAATATATCCTCTACTAAACTCATTCAACTGTACACACTGTTCTTAAGCTCATTTGAAGGTGTGCGGCAAGTTTGGTGGTCTGGAGTGACAGACTGGAAAATGTCTGTCCACTCACTATTTCATTTTGTGTGGCTCATCACTTTGTTGCCGAGTTACTGTCATCTCCAATCAATTCCACTTTGCTATAATATACATCTTGTTAGACAGGCCCATGAGAGCCGCTTGTTAGAGCGGTACTCTTTCAAAAATTCTATTTGTATGTCTAGGACTTGTTTTTACACACCGTTGCCCATAGAATTGAATGTAAATTTTGAATTGAAATATTTGGATGGGAAGTTTCTGTAAAATTATTATGGTTTATGTACATAAAATCCCCCATTTATTTTAATTGCAAACAAGCTGTGGGTGAGTATGGTTTCCTTTTCCAGCTATTCAAGCCCTTTCGCGTTTTGACAGAGAAAGTTTCTTTAGTTAAAGTGATTTAAAAATAGCCAAACCAAAAATTTTGAGGGGAAATGTTTTAGTGTCATCGTTCATATTATCTGAAAAAATGTCCAAGAAAACTTATAAGCACAGCTGTACGTCATTCAATAGATAAAAGTGAATAACAGAACTATATTCTTCATTCTCTGAAATAGTTTTCTCTATTTAACGACTGTAACCCAACCAGGTATTGCCAAGGCTGATTGTTATACCTTTATTCACAAGGTTCGTTGTCAAAATGGCTGACCTTACAGTCATAGCAAAGACTGGCGCAGCAAAAATATCCCTCTTTTTGGTATTAGTTGTCCACTGGTCCAGCTCTATTAAGGCTTCTGTGTCAAGCCTCCAGCATTTTCCACCTGTCTACATTTTTTTCCGCTGCTGTAAGCTCAAAATCACTGACCATCGATTGCTCCACATACTCAGAGTCCCTCCTGTCTCGCTCACTAATTCTCCCTTTTGCCCCTTTCATCCGGATTGAGCACGATGAGGTGGCGAAAAAAAAAGAGAAATCAATAACAGGGCCAAGTGGGAGAGGTCAGAGTTCAACAGGGCTCCTGACGGATGTGTCAGGACGGCCCGCACTTTCAAACAAGGGGCCGGCGGCGGGTTAGCACCAGATCAAATTCTCAGGTTTCGATCGGGCCGATGTGTGTTGATGAAGGGATATTAGCGGGTTATCAGATCAACAAGAGGGACGGCTTTTTCAGGCTCAGGGCCAGCGGGTGTCAGAGAAAGACCAAATGACCATGTCTGGAGAAACCTGACATGCCCTGATTACTGTCTCTTTGGCCCTGGAGGAATGCTGTTGAGGAGGAATGCTAATGAGCTTGCATTAGGATCCTGAAAAATTTCCTCCATTTTCATGAACACCATTAACGAGACGCACTGCATTTCATATACATTCATTGAGTTCACACATATATGCAGATTATCCACTGCCATCTTTATCAAACCCCTATTTATAAAGCGTACTGGACATAGAAAAAGTAGGGCATACATAGGGCAAAAACAATAAAAGTTAATACGTTCATCCCATGAAACTTCACACACCAAATGCTACTTCAAACAAGATCATTAAACTTTCTTTAAAAACTCCCAAATCAGACGCATGACCACCTCGGTGCTTTATATTTTCCTTCAGTACATTGAGGTGTAGTTGGCTCGCAGACTACAGGGACCGGGCAGGAGAGTAGGCTAAGGTTTGTGCACAAACTTTGATGTTTGCTTGGCAAAGTGCCATTTAACAGTATTTTACTAGCAAAATGGAATGGTTGCCAAGATAGAGTTTTGGTTGCTATGGAGGAGTATAAAGTTCCAAAGTTCATGCCAATATGCGCGACATAAACCAACCCCTGAAGATAACAAAATATTCCCTTTGTCACTGTAAGTTATATAAATAAACCCCTAGATCTATCATTTACCAAAGTTGAGATTAGCATTATAAAAATTGTTGAGACACAAAACTGAGAATATATATTTTTTTGAATATATATTTTTTTCTTAATTGGTCTTAGTCTGCTGAAAACTGTAAACTGTACCATTTACTTTATTTTCAACAACAAACAGGCTAATTTATCCATTTTTGGGGTCACTGTTTTAAAAGCAAAGTTATATAAGAGTTACATGGACACTTCTGACAACAAGAGCAAAATGCCCATCTGTGTGAAGAAAAGTTTAATTTCAGGCAAATGAGAAAAAACACTCTAGAACAGTATTTTTCATGTGATTTCTCCTCAAAATTTCATTGCTAGACAAGCTAGAAGCGAGAAGAAGTACCATCAAGCTATTCACCATCCACTGGAAGCAAGTGGTAAAAAAAAATCCCTTTTTCTCAATTCTAGAAAAGAGGGCTCTGTGAAACTGTAATCATTTATTCATAATCTCCAGTGCGGTTTAATCACAGTGAAGATGGGTTGCATTCTCCTCTCTGTGTGGTACAGATGACCAAGAGCTGGGGCACGTATGTGGGGGGAGGGGGGAGCGAGGGGGCTGAGATGAAAAGCAA
Source organism: Danionella cerebrum (assembly GCA_007224835.1). NCBI lineage: Eukaryota > Metazoa > Chordata > Actinopteri > Cypriniformes > Danionidae > Danionella > Danionella cerebrum. Next base: position 96,009 of record SRMA01024238.1, read on the forward strand.
ATTAAGAGGCGGTTAAATGACTGACGTCTTCATGATACGGGTAATTATCACCACTGATGTTTTCAAATGAGCTGAACAGATCTATTCACTGCCCTCTTCCTCAGGGATGTTGTGCTCAATGAAGAAAGAGAGATGACAATACATTATGCTGACACTCACATGCTCTCACACACGCAGATGTCTTGGGAGGTTGAAGTAGAAAAAAGAATAGAAATCTTTAAAAAGAATAGAAATCAGCATTTTCAGGGCTATGGAGAAAAATCTCAAGAAGCAAATGCTCCCATGACGACTGCCTTATCTTTAAATGTATATTGTACACTTAAGAGATTCATATAACGAGCTGTAGGTTTTACAGCAATATAATAATAAGAAAAATGCATTTTATTTTTAGGCGCCGATCAAGGCAAGGACACCTTACATGGAAACATAAAGCAGGAGTAAAATAATTAGCAGGTGTTACAATACCAACACATACAAATACATGAATGCTGCAAGCAGCAATCAAAGGGCTCTTGCACCTCTGGCGCCATCAGCCCTCATGGCCAACTTATTGCACTTTGCACAATGGCCAATTATTTCTTAGAAGATACATTCAAGCATAAAAAAACTGAATAAAATTTAATGAATAAAAACCATGAAATAAATGATCCCCAGCTGCTGCTACAAATGACCTCTATGTTACTGTTTTGTCCAATATTCTTGTCAGAATTGGTAAAAAGAAGTACCATATCAAGGTTAAATGTTGTTTTTCCTGTGGCCACCTCGTGGCGCTATAACAGAGTGTACACTATAGCTATGCTCAGACAGGAACTGTTAACATAGTTGGTAAAGCTGTGACCGATAAGATATTGTATGAGTTATAAAACTTCCTCTTTATGGTGAATTATCGAGTTTTGAAGTCTGTTGTGTGTTTAACGAAGTCAAAAAAGCTTCGCAATTTAACATGCCTTAAATTAAGACCGATGGAGTTTGGAAGTTAACAGACACAATCTTTGGCAGAGTTCGTCAAAGTATGACAACGTATAGGGCAGTGTGATTGAAGTGGCTTTCCCAAAGGCCACAAAGGCAGAATTTGTCACCCCATTTAGCTCTTGTATGTCGAAAGATTAAATGTGTTTGTGTCTCAATTCAATAAACCTTTAAAAACTCTTATTAGCATTTAAACTGAATGATCCCAACACCACCATGTGTAGTGTTAAATCTCGGAACATAGCCTCGTTCTTTTAGCCAGGATATAAAGAAGGGCCAGCATCACCATTGCCCAAAACACACACAGCAGAAACACAGTTTCATGAGTAGCCTAGACAGCACATAAACCATATTTTTTAAACAGACCAAGGGAAATGAGTAGATAGTACTTAAAAATGCGAACTCTAGAAGAGTCTCCAATGTGATTTCTGGGAATCCTACTTCGAAATATCAATTTATATAGCCCTTGTCATTAAATGGGAACAGAGGTGCTTGGAGGGAGAATAACCTACTGGCGTGTGGATGTGAGTGCATAAATAGAGATGGTGCTTTGCGGAGGTTGGGGAGAAATCCATTTGCTATTTAAATGGAAATTTAATGATTCCATCGAGGCAGTGAATTAGCCTCCTGATCAATTGATCATGTCAAGGACAAATAGGTAAACAAACATGTCCATTAATTGTGGGCCTCCCTGTGTCTTTACGTCTTCTCCCTGCTGGGGAAGAAAGCTGGAGCATCACCAGCAAAGTGGAGCAGGAGGTGTTAACAAGGCCCTGACAGATCACCAAGTGGGAGAGACCCTTCATTCCCACCCCACTGGGATGGGGCAGGCCTCCTTTTTACATGGCCATTTGGGCCCAGCAAGACTCTGTTCCCCAACTGGGGAGGATGAATGAAGCACAATGATCTACACCAATCAGAATCTGGATCAGTGCCGAGTGTGTAGGGTGTGAACGGGGGTTTGGGTACAGCTGTGCCCATTCCCTAATGACTAATCACTAATGTTCATTGACTGTTGGTTACAGTGACAGTAGCATGTGCCACTCTGCATCTGTTCCACATGGAAGGAGCAAATCTGGGAAGCTGTTTGAATTTCTAAATTAACTTGGAACCCAGACTATCAAATTAAGACTGCAGTCAACAATTAGTCCAGAAATAAATGCTTTAATTCCCTGATATGAGCATTGATCACTCTATTTTAGACCACTTAAAACCTCTAAATGAGACTCTTTCTGACCAAAATGATCTTTTCAAATCATCTCTGCTAATAAGCTTAATAAGAAAGAAATGAGGGGTTTATATAGCATCATTGAAAGTCTATATTGATTACTACTAAATAGCTCTGGCCAGAATCAATCTTTCAATTCCAATCAAATCAATATTTGGTGAGACCACCATTTGCTTTATTCATTCATTTATTTTCCAACCCACTTATTCCCTTTTTGGGGTCACGGGGCCCTTTACTTTAAACAGTAGCAATTCCTGATCACTTGCTCACAGTTCATGAAGGAACTCCGCTGGTAGGTTTTTCGAAACATCTAGGAGAGCTAGCCACAGATCTTCTATGGATGTAGATTTTTCCCCATCTGTCTCTTCATCTAAACACAGATACACTCGATGATGTTGGGGCGGGGGGGGGGGGGGGGTATAATCGTTGACAGGGCTTCTTGTTGGATGTACTGTATGTTTGTGATCATTGTTCAGCTGCAGAATACATTTGGGGCCAATGTGCCTCCCTGATGGTATTGCATAATGGATAAGTATCTGCCTGTATTTCTCATCATTGAGAATAACTTTAATCCTCATCATATTTCCAACTCCATTTACAGAAATGCAGGCCCAAACATTCCTCCACCATGCTTCACTGTTGCCTTCAGACACTCATTATACTGCTTTCTAGCCCTTCCGTTAACTACTTGCCTTCTGCTACAGAGAAATCTTTCAAACTTCCAGGGCTCCTGCTTTTCTGCACCGTGTGCATACTTAAGTCTTCTCTAGGTTCCCAGTCTAACCAGACTTCTGGTGTACCTGGGTCACATTGACAATCAGTTCTGAGCTGATTACACTTTATAGGCTTCATTTTAAATGGGAATTTAGATTGGTGCAACTTTCATCATGTTTCCTACAGTGCTCAGTTGCTTCTTCAAAAGAGCTTGAACAGCGCAGCTAAAAATATTTCTCTGGGAGAACTTGCTAATGCAGTATAACTACCATGTGTCTTGTTGCTGGGCTCAATCTGCTGTTTCTGTTTCAGTTCATGACTAGGTTTGACACTGATGATCACTGCTGGATCATACACCTGACTATGATCCTACAAAATCCCTGACCTGAAATAAGAATTGATGTAGTAATGGCTAAGGTTTGTGCAAAAACCTTGATGTTGGCTTAATAAGCTAAAAATTATGTCTCCGGGATTTTCCTGGTCACTATGTTAAACAGTCAGGTTGTTATGGCTGTGTCAGTGACACAATATGAGGTTCATGTAGTGACAATAAGTTGTATAAACCAAAATGGTTGCCAGGGAAAAATCAGTGATGCCCCCCCCCCCCCCCACACCTACCCACACCCTGGAATTCTATGTTCACAGACTGATGACCTCCCCAAATGTTCAATCAGGTTTTCAGTTTGACAGTTTTACCAAATTTGACCACATGCTGATTGAAAATTTCCCAGAATTTTGTCAAGAGGTACCAGTCTGAAAAGTTATAGCAACCCATGTCAGGCCTTGTTGAAATATTTGGCAAATTTGGTGGTTGTAGCTCAAACAGTAGAAAGAGACACTTCGGTTTAGTGCCCGAAGTGAAAAATTAATAACATGTTGTCTTTTCTTTTGCATATGCATAAATCATTTTGCATAAATCACTATTGAAATTTTTAACAGCATTCTATGTTTACAGCTATTTTCCACACCTGCTTATTTGCACAGTGCTGTGTATTGTATGTAAAATGAGTTGCCAGAAATAAAACAAGTCTTGAGTTTCATGCTGCAGAAAAACACGTAGTTTGATTGGTAAATAATTCAGAAGAAACCGATCTTCCAGTTCTCAGTGGAATACACCAGAGGAGAACCCTGCCGTCCTGGTTTTAAACAGTACACATTTATAGAACAAGTGAAATAAAGCTCTTAAGCAAGAAATGTAAGGGAAACGTAGTCTGGGAGCTTTAACAATGCCAAGAGCGCTGGTAAAGCTTTTTAAAAGGGCCATTTGTAAAACAAGCAGTTAAAACCAGATTATGGGTCAACAATAACACAATCCCTTATGCTCATTCCCATAATACCCAGAGAAGAAGAGGATTTATACTTATTGTGGGAGGCTGAGCATCAGGCAGCCATACTGGGGAAAGAAAAAAAACATTTTTCAGTGAGGCCAGGTAATCCTGTATGGAGGTGGTTCAGACTCCACACTGGCAGTGAATGAAGAAGAGGAAGTATTACTGTTATCAGAGCACTCAAATCTGGGCTTTCAGGTGCTGCTAATGCCACAGCAACTCCCTCTTCAACATTTCCAGCAGATTTGCCTAGTTGGCTCTCTAATGAGCCAATTGTTCTCTCTGTTTACGCTATTAAAAGAGTATTAGGTGTGGGAGCCAAAAAGAGGTGCCGTCTTGAGGTCTAAATGGGGACCCCTGTGAAGAACTCATCAAACTGAGCTACATTGTTGAAACCCTTGGCCTGGGTTCAGCGGTTAGCAAGCAATTGTAAAAATAGTGACATTTCTGCTTCTGTATTGTAATGTGAGCCCCTGATGACACCAAGAAATCACAGTCTAGAGTTGGTTGGTGGACACGTATAGTCCCCCCTACTGCTTTGATTGCTTCTCATCATCTATACAACGACAAAAGTGCCTTTAAGCGACTATCTAATTTCTTAAAGGATAAGACCCTCAGTGTCGGATCCAATGAGGGTACTTATGAGCAAAGAGCCAAGGGTTCTACTCAGGTATCCTCTTAAAGCTACTCATCGAGCGGATGACGAAACTTCAGTTAGAAGCAGGGAGTCCGCTTATTTCCAATCCTGGGTTATGTTTTAAAGCTCTTCGCCAAAGTGCCTCAATACGCATCGTGTGCTGAGAGCCAGATTACTGACTGATAGTACAAAGCCCAGAGCTGATACAGAGGGATTTGTGAAAGTAAAGACAGATGTTGTAGTCGTGCAATGGAGAGCAATCCATACTAAAGGCCAAGGAGTTAATGGGTAGCGTATTGTTATCGAGGGCAGATTTGCAACTTTTTTTCTGAAAGCGGACTTTTCTTGTATTAAGAGTGTGGACCAATCCCTTTTAGCAGCATGGGCCGATCAAGTAGTCGTACATACAGTAGTTTAGGTGATCTGTGAATGCCCAGTGCACAGCTGTCAGCTGCTGGAATATCTGGCTGTCAGGCCGTCATTACAATCAAACTGATATCTGGAAAAGGTCATACCTCTCCCAATTAGATTTGACTATTAGGATAATGCTCTAAGGCTAAAAACTGCTTTCGAAGGCAAAGAGGAAAAGAAAACACGCCAAATTCTACAGGTTTCTCTTCGACTACATAAATACCCATGAAGGTAAATGAGTTGCCAATAATTCAAGCAGGACTGCAGCTCTTTTTTTTTTATTAGAAGCTGCGTCTTCCACTCAATAGTCATCAAAGCACTAAAGAGGAAGAGCACCCACTTTATCCTCATAATTACCCAATCATTGCCAGGAGCTCACTGACTGAAGGGAATGGTCTCATCTGACTCCAGTCTATTGAAATAATCAAAGCACCCTATCAATTATGAAAGGCTTTAGCAAGTCTACAATTAGCATGGAGAACATTCTATTAAATTAAACACTCGTTTCAAAATAGACCATTATTCTGTCATTAAAAGAGATACATCAACCTAAATTAAAAATGTAATTATACACCCCCAGGCCATCCAAGATACTGGTGTTTTATCAGAACTCGGGTTCATAAATTTCAAGTCATAAGCAAAACCAATGAATCATCATGGCTCTTGGTGATGTGGTGAGATCTTATGGTGTGAAACAAGAACCTAAACTTTTAATCACTTCTCTATAAATAAACCCCAATGTGTTTATAACAGTCAGATATATAAAGTACACTGTATTACCAAAGGTATTTGGTCACTCATGCAAGTAATTTAATTCAGATGTTCCAATAGCTCTTTCATAGCAGCTGGTGTGTAAAATCAACATGCATCTAGGAGCTCAGTTAATTCCAGCATGTTCACAAAAATGATATAGGCAGAGTGTGAGGAGGTCACCAGCTCAGGGACTGCAACCTACCTTCAAACCTTTAAAAGCACAGTTCCAAGTGCTATAAACTCTCAGTTCTCCTTTAGACAATCTGACAAAATATACCCACTTTGGCAGTTTCCATGAGAATTGAACTGGTTGTAATGAAAATGTGGACCTTGTGAAGTTTATTTTTGAGGGGGATTATGGTGCAGAGTTGTTTTTCAGGAACTTGATTTGGCCCCTAAGTTCTAGTAAGGAGTTGGGAATGCTTCAGCACCAAACACAAACCATTATTTCCAAGTTTGTGGGAAAGTTTTAGGGGCAAGCCTCTACCTGTTCCAAAATGATAGAGAGACAATGTAAAAAATAAGCTCCACAAGACACAAATGATCCAGTTTGCTGGTAAAGAATCTGACTGGTGCAGGAGTGTGAGGCTTTCTTTTGGACAGACCAATTGTCTCAAAGCAAAATACATTTAACTATTTCTGCAACTCCGTGTTTAACTGATGGAATTTAACTTCATGGAATTTGTCCTCCAAAAATGTCAATAAAATGTGATATAACAATACCAAACTAGACAAGTCAAAAGTGTTTATAGTGCTTTTATGCAGGTGCTTCAATCAACCTGATGCATGTTTTTTGGGACTGAGGGGGAAACTGAAGTACAATGAGGAAACCCACCAAGCATGATGAGAACATGCAAACTCTTCTCAGGAAGGTCACTAGCGAGGCGCTCAATGTTTATAATCCATGTTTATAATTTTTGTCATTTATATGGGCTTTCAAGAATGATGGCATATATTTTGATATATAGGAGGAAAAAACCCACACGGTAAGACACATGAAATTCCTCCCAGAGCGAGTTCCACCTGTGGCTGATAGAGTGGCAGCCACCCCAGAGGGGAAGTCAATCCTATCAGACCTAAAGCTAGTGCCTTCATCTCCACGGGGCCAATTTGGTTTCTTTTCTCAATAGTACAACATATTACTTTGGCATGTAAATCTTTTAATTAGGTACCGCTCCTGTGGAAACCTCTTTTAATTGAAAAGTTTTGGATGATAATTAAAACCTGAGAATGTAAATGGTTTTCCATATAAAGTTCTTGTGACCATGTGACACGTGATGTAATTACACAGCATCTGCAGCACCAGTTATTGTCTGATGACACATTTATAGAATTTATATCCTATGGATTGTATTTTATTGTATGACAACATGTGCATTGTAACTTTAATTGATTCAATGGCCAGAATTAGATATATAAAAAGTAATAGAAATTAATGAGCATAAACATAGTCTAAATATTTGATAAATATTAAGGAATATTTCTGCATCGATCTTACAAAGGCCTCTACGGGCGTCATTTTTACTTCTGTCAGCAGCAAGAGCTTGTCAGAAGCGGTTTCTTTAGGAAAATGACTCCTGGTTCTTAACTCACAGTTCAACTCAAGCCTGAGATTTTTCTTAGCACCTCTTGTTTTTTTCTTTTCTTTTTATTTTCCAGAGAAGGTGGATTAGGAGAGAGGGGCTTTTGTTTAGATAAAGCGAGGGATTAGGTAGAGATTTGCCCCCATAAAGTTGTGGGCTTGATGGGCCTTTTATCCCTCCATGTCGCTAAAGCTGTGTTGCTTCTGGATTAGGACTATACAATGGGGCCCCTTGTGTTGGGGATCCGGGCCAAAGTGAGTATAAGACGGAGGAGAGAGAGGGAGAGATTGAAGGAATACAAGAAAAGAAGAGAGACTGAAGACAGTAAAGAGATGGAGAATGGGATGAATAGAGGGGCACAGCTTCTGACAGAAGTGACAGGTCCAAAACTTTTAGCACAGAGATTTGATAAGAAGATCCTGGGATCTTGTCAAGAATGATGTGATTCCCAGAGGAATCAGAAAAGATGTGAACACCAATCAAAAGTTGCATACAGTAAATGCAGGTATCTTATTTAACTCAGAAATATAAGAAAACTGTTTTAAGATGAAGGTGCTGCTAATAACATGTCTGAAAGATGGCTCCAGGCAAATTGCTTTGTTATTCTTGTCAAAAAGGTCTCGTGGAAGAAGTCGATTTTAAACCATACATCAAAATGATTAATTGCTCTGGGAAGAACAGATGCTGAAATACCCTTGGATTGAGCCTGAGAGGCTGCAGCTTTGTGGATTGGCAAACTAATGTATTCATGAAGTTGCAGAAACATCATTAGCTCAATTAATTAGCTTATGACGGCCATCTTGCGCTGTCACGGCACTCGCCTTTATTACGTGTAAAGACTTCAACAGAAAGAGAAATTCGCAAGAGTAAATAAAAACTAGCAATGATTGACTTATTTTCAGTACTTTTACATTTAGTTTAAATAAAGTCACTACAGATTTTCACATGGAGTAATAAAGCAGCTGTTTGTGACGCACGCTAATTAGCCTGCGTAATGACGATAGTTTAAAAGTGTCGTAAATGAAAAGCGTCCTGCTTTCCGGTTAAACGTGAACTTAAGTTGACGAAAGGTTCTTTTCAGTTCTGTGGCGATTTAAACGAGAGGCATTTAAAGCCCTTTTAAGTGTTGGAAATGCTGGACAGCGGTCGTCGTTTAAGCAGATTTGGGGAGAGGCGCTGAGAGGAATTCTTTCTCACTTTAATTGCTTTAGAAATGCTCCTCACAATGAGACACTGGCCAGATTTACCTCCCGTTAAAGTTCTTATTTCTATCGGTTCACAAGTTAATCCTCTTTTTTTCTCAGACCACAAAAAAAAAATCAAGAGGAGAGAAAGGATGGGAAAGGACATCGCTTTGGCTGAAGAAGAGAATTTACAAAAATAAAAAAATACATTTTAAAACGTGATTTAGACGCAACAAACGAACCCAGTATTAAGCGTCTTTAATAAATGTTAACACTATTTTATTTGAATTACATTTACTTAATTTAAAATAAAATCACTAAATGTGAACTAGTAGATAAATACTATATTGTATTTATAATATACTATAAAAGAAGATAAATAATATCGAAAACAAATGTCTAAGTTACTTTTAAAAATAGTGAATGAAATCTTAAAAAAAATAATAAAAAATTTTTTGCAAAAAAAAAAAAACACGGAAATAAAATCCTAAATAAAATTTAAACAGTTGTTTACATTTGATCAAGTTACAATAACAATAATTATTATCGATGATCTGGAGTTGATGAAATACAGTTGACCAAATGTGAATTCTATAGCCACCTCTTTTACAATCGACACCATATAATTTGATTCGATGGCATTTAATAAAAAGCGGGGGAAAAAGAGGCAAACCTCATCAGTTTCTTTCAATTTCCTCCCATGGAAATTCCTCTAGATGAGAACTATGGTCGAAGATAAAACACAGTTCGGGATTTTCACCCTGGCCCGCTTTCTGCGAGCATCTTTAACAAATTATGCAAGCTTTACATTAAAAGGCTACTTTGCGCTGCCCTTAATTCCAACCTAAACGGTTTTGCTCCGGGAGAAGAAATCTTTTCTAAAAACCCTTCAAGAAGAGAAGGGCATTATTGTTTTAATCCTCTTACCGGCAGTCATTTCAAGACAGAGGTTTTTTGGAGGCTGAAATAGCGTCTTGTCTCTCCTTATCCTCAGCCAAATCCTTCAAGGCCGGGAGAGATTGTGAAGGCAGTAGCCTGGCATCTATTAGAGATCTGCAAAGTCCCTTCAGCAGCCTCTCCTGCAGTGGCATGACAAAGCCCAAAAGCAAACAAAACCAGCGCATCAGATATTCGCCTAAAGAGAAAAGTCTCGGGACCGTGACCTCCTCGAGAGAATATTTCTATGATCAAGAAGCACAAGAAAGCCATGCGTGAGAACAGTGCGAGGAAGCAGAGATTCCCCGACAAACTTTGACAACAACTTTCATAACAAAATTTACCAAATATCACATGGGGAAAAAATTATTTAGCCGTCAAAAAATTACTTAAAAACGCCGTTTTTAAACAGGGTTTAATTAAAAAGTTTCTCCATGATAATGAAACTCGACACCCCACAAACGCATATTCTTTCAACTCTTAATCTTAAATGATGTCAATATGTCCTGTTTACCTGTGTGACATATGGATATTAGTTGTTTATGAGGAAATGTATTTAAAGAGGACATAAGAGCGCGATTTAAGGTTTCTAAGTAAAGGGTCAATTGGTTGTAGGTCTTTGCTAAGCCCCTCGAGTTGTGATTGACAGCTTCAAGGACCAATAGCGAGCCTTGCTGTTGTTGAGCGGAGCTCTTTAAAATCCCTCCTCAAAGCGCGTGTCAATAGATGGAAGAGCTGAGCAGCGCGCAGGGAATCGTTTGTAGACGCGCGATACACGCAGCGGATACTTCTGAATGGCCTTGAGGACAGCGCTAAGGACTTCTGGGAAATAGCTAGAAGACAGGCTAAATCATTTCAAGTGACACTTTGAGGATAAAGGATAATACTCAGGTAAGAAAATAGTTGTTTCTCTCGAAAAAATGTGATTCTCGAGTTTACAAAAAGCCGAAACTTTCAAATGTGCCACTTTAGAAAGTAAATGGTTCATTCAGTTCAAAGATAAAAGTAATTTTCATCGAATATAGCGAATAAATGACATATTAATATACGTTGATTTAGTTTTTAGAAAAAAAAATATTTATGTGAGCCTCCTTTTTCGGTAAGTAAATGTTTAATGTTGCACGAATTAATTCTGAAATATGGTTATTATTTAGGCTCTATTACTGAAATATAACGACTATTAAGTAGAATATACTGAAATGTCCTAAAACATGAACTTTAAAGAGGAAATAGAACATGAAGTATAAACATATTTAACATTGGAATTTCAATAATCGTTAAAATAGATTTGATAAACCATTAATTTCCAGTTTAAGTTTGAATTTAAAACACGTTCAAGCTGAACATATAAAAAGTTAATTTTAAGCGTGTCGCTATATGTCTTGTTTTATTTAACGCTTTAATTAAACGTTTTTAATAAGATTTGTACTGACAACTGTATATGCTTGTATGCATCTGGTTTATAAAAACGGTCTTGCGACAAGTAGATTTTTTAACTTTAAAACTTTGGAACATTTTCATTATTACAATGTACAAAACAAACATGCAACGCATTGGTTTAGACCATGTTTTAAGCCAAAACAGTTAAATTGCTGTCCTTTGGTTATCGCGTTATGTATATTTTTTACACCCAACAAGACTTGTGAAATGTTTACATCTATAAAAACGTATTTCAAACATTATGCTTAAACGTCAAACATTAACCCACGCATACCCGTCTGAGAAGGTCTTAAGTGGGGGGCCAAAAATATGAGTGACGATTAAAAACCTCTGTCATACGAGACCGGATAAATAGTCCCCCGGGTCAAATGGCTTTTTAACGTTAACATTTTTCCTAATTTAGCCGGATCAAAAGTTGCACTGTACACGCCAATTTACATAATGAGGTTTTAATAATCGAACCATGGAGGGTCATGATGCCTGCAGCAGTAACAGGCGGCTGCGCAGAACACAATAGCAGCGAGACACGGAATTAAAAGAAGCTGCCCTTTGTGCTAAATATCTGCGGCCTCTGGCGAAACATGAATGATGTGAAATACACATCACAGAATCAGGCATTGCCGTCAACGTGTACATTTATTTAGATTTCATAGTTATTGAGAAATTATCGGACTGTGTTTGTAAAGTTTGCACATGCGCCAGTTGAAAAATTGGCCTATTGCACTTGCGCAATTCTCAGTGCCGCACGCGCACACATACACGCGTAAACTCACTGTACGTCCGTGCGTGTCAGCGGTGATGATAAATGGAGGTCTCCACAGTCGAAACCTATTTGCACTTCCATTAGACGAGGAGCCAAATGGGGATCAACATGCATATTTTACCCGCAGAGAAGCCATACATCTCAGCCAAAACGTGGCCCCGGGGCGATGGGATAAGGGGCCGCGAGAGAAGGGAGGGAGAAAAACGCACCCCATTCAATTCAAATACTTGGGGGAGAAAAGTAAATGTTTAGCAAAGCACCTTCTGTCCAGGCGAATTAAAGTATTCCCTCTTGCCCTCTGATCACATTCATCAGTCGCTACACGGGCTTCTGGGTCTGGGAACGGACTCTTCTCGAAGTTGCAGTAGAGTAGTTGTCTCACAATAAAAGTAATAAAACAAGCAACGTCAAATAATAATAGAAAAAAAAACATATACAATTAAATACATGGAAAACATTACAGGTACAAATTTCTTCATGCGCAATAAAACCTGAAATACCAGTCAATAAAAATGCGTTTTTTTGTCAAAGGAGGGTCCAGCTCAAGTTTAGAGAGAAAATAAATTCAATCCAAGATCTCATTAAAGTGACTGAGACATTTATTAACCTCGACAGAAAACGTAGCAACATATTAAATTTGGGTTGTTTGACTTCAAAATAAATAAGAGATTTATTTAATTAGGATATTTGAATTGTATAATATTTTTTATTCTGTTTGATGAACCGACATAAACGTTTCGAACAAATTGACATTCACACCTTTTTTGTAAATTTGGACAATTAATTAAAGTCTTTTTTACTATATTAAAATATCACATAACTTTTATATTTTTATTTGAGAAAATATAATCGGTCATTGGCACCAAAAAAAATCGAATTAACAGCGAAACATTAAAGCAGTGAAAGTACTGCTTGGAATTTGTGTTTAGCGTTCAACTCGGGGCTGATGGAGCCGGTCCCAGGACACCCGAAAATACACCTTTTCCTCTTAATAACGCGCAGACAGTGCAGTGACCTCAGAGATATTCCAGCACCTCGATCCTAATAGCTACATATCTAATCGTGTCCTGGAGGCTTTCATTTTCTCGATGAGAATCTTAAAAAGGCCTGCATGGTGAAACATGACACTGACCTCGTGGACATTTCAAAATGAAGAGCATTCGGTGCTATTCCCTGCACACGACTAAACCGTGCAACCGCAAATCTCCATTAAATCCTCCGAGCAGCAGCTGAAAATATGGTTCTGTGTGCACCAGACAACATATCGAAACATTAGTTCATTGCAAGATCTGCTCTAAAAATAATCACTTGTCGTAAACAGTCATTTGTTTCACTCATTTGGCTTTGAAATTAAAGAGTAAGCACGTCGGATCTCATTAGACAAAAGGTGATAATTGCACCAATTAATTCCTTGTATAAGACTAATGGATTGGACGAAACAATAATTGGATATTAATGAACGCAGTTCCGCTCTATAAGAGGATTTGGAAAGGACCACTTGACAACCCCGCGATGACACAGCTTTGACTGATGATAATCTCACCAGGGAATCAGAGAAAAATAGATCCGTCTTAATATTAAGTTTTTTTACAAATTAATTCGTTCATTCTTTTTACCAGCCTATAACCAGGTTATTGCGAGATATCTCCAGCACACATAACACTATAATAATTAATTTAAAGACAAATATTTTCCATTTTAAAATAGTTGTTATAAGGTTAAACGTTCAATATTATAATAAAAATTGGAATAAAAAAACAAACAAACCTGAGACTCCAGCATTTAGTCTATTTCATCTCAGAATTTGAGAGAACGACACTCTAATTCCTAATATATCAGTGTGTTTTTAATGATAAAGTTGCGCATCGGATGTGTTATTATGTGACTTTCTGGAGTATTTAAAAGTCTGTAACCTACTAAAGTTTCAGACACTGGGCCTTGAGCAAACACCTCAAGCCAGTTTCTGTAAGTAAAATGGTATAGTGTCCATCATTACACCCAAAATTAATCCTTATCAATCTCAAGTGGCCAGTCTTTGAAGGTTTGCAATGTCCCAAAATAGCATTTTGATCTCAATTTAGTGGATCTCAAAACCCTCAACATTGTTTTTTTTGTATCATACACTAATCAGCCAGAAGTCCTCCTGAAAACTCTCAGAAGCATTCATGTATCTCTCGTTCTTCTACAGATAACCCTGAATCATGCAGCACTACGGAGTGAATGGTTACTCTCTCCATGCCATGAACTCTCTGAGTGCCATGTACAACTTGCATCAACAGGCGGCACAGCAAGCCCAGCACGCACCAGATTACCGACCGTCTGTGCATGCACTCACCCTAGCAGAGAGACTTGCTGGTAAGCGCCTTTTCTCCTGCTGCAAGTTCAACTCAACACAAATTTGAAGTACAATGAGTTAAATATGCCGTGTCTTTTCTTTTTTAACGGCTGCACATTTCAAGATATCATACTTGAGGCTCGCTATGGCTCTCAACATCGCAAACAGCGCCGCAGTCGGACCGCTTTTACAGCCCAGCAGCTGGAGGCTTTGGAAAAGACCTTCCAGAAAACTCACTATCCTGATGTTGTGATGAGGGAGCGTCTGGCCATGTGCACCAACCTACCAGAGGCCCGTGTGCAGGTAAGAAACCACCGGTCAGGTCCTAGACCAGAAATGTTTGCATAATTTCATTATGAGCATTTGCTTTAACTTCAGGTGTGGTTCAAAAACCGCCGTGCAAAGTTCCGCAAGAAGCAGCGAAGCCTCCAAAAAGAGCAACTTCAGAAGCAGAAAGATACCTCATCTGATGGAGCACTTGCAAGCGATAAAGATGATACTCCGTCAACTCTAGAGAACCACCCCCCTCCTTCATCATCATCCTCATCCTCTATTGAAGCAGAAGCAGTTCCACATGTGATGGGATCAGAGCTTAGTGTTGAGCTCAATGTGACTTCAGCAGAACAGTCCGGGAGCGAATCAGCCACCGAAGATAATGCTACTGACAAAGAGGAAGAGATAAAACAGGCCAGGGAAGATCTGAAGACAGAGAAGGAACCAGCACCTGGAAACCTTTCCCCTCTTTGCAAACGTCTCAGCCCTAAACCAGGTGTGTATCTGGAATTGTTTGGGTTGTTGTTCATCATTGGTGCCCACATTTGAAATCTCACCTGCTTCTTTCTCTTTAGACTCTCCTCTTGGTTCCCCGGGAATCTCATCTTCTTCCAGCGGGGTGAGCAGTGGGATCCCTCAGAGTCACTCTTACTCCTCATCTCCCCTCAGTCTCTTCCGTCTGCAGGAGCAGTTTCGCCAGCACATGGCTGCTACCAACAACCTGGTGCACTACCCTTCCTTCGACATGGCAACACCATCATCATTACCATACCTGGGAATGAACGTCAACATGCCAGCACCCCTGGGATCCCTGCCCTGCCAGTCCTACTACCAGTCTCTCTCTCACCATGCACAGCAAGTATGGAACAGCCCCCTGCTCCAGGCTTCTGGAGGCCTTCCCAGCCACAACAGTAAGACCACCAGCATCGAGAACCTAAGGCTGAGGGCAAAGCAACATGCTGCCTCGCTCGGCCTGGACACACTGCCCAACTGAGCAAGAATCTCCGTCCCAATATTGATTTGCCTCATGGACTTCTCAAGAAAGGCCATACTCAACAGTCCTCACACAAATGTGAACAGAGTAAAATTTTCACTAAAAGGCGATTCTTTCTAAATTGTTAAATGAAAGGATCTTTGGTGAACCATAGGTGAATGTTCAGAAAGGACTTGCAAGGAACCTCTTTCTGGAAGCTTTACTTTCAAGAGTTGAGTTCTTGTTCACTGAAGACGTATTCAGGAGAGGCTCATCAATTTGGATTTTTTTCAGCCGTTTTGAGGGGTTGTTAATTCTAAATCTCAATGTATTCCTCATAAAGATCCATTCAAGTTTACCTTAAAAGTACAGAGAGGCGCTGGGTTAGATTTAGTGTTATTTATATGGTTTGGAAGGATGTTGATTTTTGACATAAGCACTTTTTTTGGAGGAGATCTCAGCTTGTAGCCGCTCTACACATGATATTCTGAAAGTACATTTCTTCTAATTTAATTATCGATGTTCTCCAATTATACACCACCGAAACTAGGTGTAAATGTACACAGATTAATTAAACCTAGCGTGTTTAATGGTCAGGATTAAACCAGGGTAAATTGAAGATGCTTGAATTACGGGGAAAGGATTTCATTGACTACATATGCAAAGCTTTTAATTACATGTCGCCTCAGGCAGAGGAAGAAATGCAATTATAAACCATGCATGTCATTGCAATATTAACACTTGGAGGGAAACACGTCCACACTCCAGCAGAGCTACTGCGCATTTGAAACAGCAAAACAGGAGTGTCAAGAACAGGAAGCACTTTCATGAACGGCAGCTACTCCCCTTCACTGCTCATTGGTTACCTCTCTGTGCTGAGCTCTCGTTGTGTCTGTACAGTATTTTAATATGTAAAATACAAAGTCTTTATAAATGTTTACTGGTATGGCAGATGTAAAAGTTCTACGTTTTAGATTGAGAAGACTTTAACCCTGTGATGATTCTGGTAGCTGTCTCTTCGTAAGATTGTACTGTGTGGGTTCCCTCCCCACCCCCAGATTATTTAACCTATAAAGTCCCCTGTCTTTGTCGCTCTTTCATCATCACTGTGAACATCGATATACTGTCTCTCACTCGATGGTGAATATGTAGCCAATATTGGTGGGGAGTGTTCCAGAGATATATACATATTCCCTGTCTACTGTAGACGTCAACACTTGTAAAATAAAACTTGAATAAAACAATGCTTGAATGTCTTTATAAATGTACTAGAAGTTTCTTTCTGAATCTCATTACATTGTGCTTGGTAATCTATAAACTGAGCGAAACAATGGAAATAGGGTGGGAAATTGATCCAGACAAGAAAGAAACAGAAATTTTGTTGATGTTTCAGGGTAAGCATTCAACCTATTCTCATAATAATTTGGAAGACTTCAGAAGCAATCACCTAAAAGGAGTCTCCCCAGAAGCGTTTAAGGTTATATTTACAAATAATTTTCTAATTGCTCTGAATCTCAGCATGGTAGACTCAGGATTTTGTCTTTTCCAAGTGTAGGACAAAATAAATTCCCCATTTGAAAACTTTCAGGAATGTCTTCTCAGCAAAACCTCAATTTAATTGTTTTTATTTTTCTCAATCAAACGTAATTAAACAACTAGCAAAAATGTACATAAAAAAAGAATAAAGACTACCAAATATCAAAGTTATAGCATTTTAACTCTGTTACTACATCTAAGAAAGTCCTGAATCTATAAGGCAACCCAGCCATTGTCTCACGCCAATGATTATTTTTTTCAAACATCTCTCCAGCTAATTAGCGTCTCAGAATGTAACCTCACCAGGTTATAGCAAAATAAAACCAGACGCCACTTAATCTCCCAGCTATTGAATTTTTTTAATACATCAGCATCTCTCAGTGTACTCCAGCAATGCCACCCATGTAACATATCCTTGTGGGTACATATCCTTATTAATACACATTTTAGTCACCCATCAATGATTTCATAATACTCTGAACAGGTCAATTCAGATTTTTGGACCTACATCAGATATGCATCAAATTGTTTGTAGTGGGGGTGCAGAAGTATATCAAAGTTGAAGCTTCGATATACTTCAGTCACCAGATTGAAGAGGTGACATGAGTTTTTAATGACTCAATACATGAGTTTTTAATGACTCAATATGAAGCATTTTTTTAGGTCAGTGTTGCTTTAAAGTATATTAGAGAGAACCCTGTTATAATATAGAAAAGTTATACAGTGAATTATGATAAAATGACTCTGTTTGGGGGGGGTGGGAAAATCTGAAAGTGCCAGGTTTATGGGTTAGTTCTGTTTCTGGTGAGAAAATCTGCATTTCTGTATCTGCATTTCCAAATACATTGGGTTAAATACAGAAAACGTGCATTTAAAAATCCAGCCAAAAAACCTCAGTAGAGAAAAAGCAAAAAAGGACTGTCTCCAGGAGCCTGGGAAGAGCTGAAAGAAGTGTCTCTGCTAATAATATAGTCACGGCATATACAAACATGTCCAAAGGTTGTTTGTAGTGTTTCATACAATAACTACTTGTAAAATGTCCCCTGTAATTGAGCTTTTGTTTAGATTTCTTTTCTTCTTAAAATGTGGGCCTTTGAAGCCATTGAAGTAGAGCCAAATTAACACAAAAACTAAATATTTTAATAAAAAACTAGCTAATATCACAATCAAAGAGAGGTGGGAGAGTTTAGCAAACAAAAAGGAGAGCTAAAAGCAGGTAATCTTGGGAAATAAACTGGTAGTGGGGACATAAGCCATCCCAGATGAATAAGCAGGCCATTATGCTGAAGAATGGCAGCCTGGGGCCGTGATTATGCCGCTATTATATCTTAAACAGTGTGGTTTGTCAAAATGCATAAGCCCGTTGCTCACATAAAGAGGCTCTCCCTTTGGTGTGCATTTTACCAGAGGCTTGATGCCACCGCCGCCATGTTCTCAGTGTCCTTGATGGGGCTGCTAACTACCCACTAAAGTGCCTTATTCCATTTTTAAATACAGCTGATTGTAAAGCGTCCTAACACTAAACCTTTGAGAAGATCAAAACACACACAAGAGGGCTAAATTTGTCATTATGAAAGAATTAACTCCAAAGTCCTGACAAAAAATAATGGCGGGTGAAACGTTGAACCAAGAGCATAAAATTATGTCCTTTTTAAATCAGCAGGATACAAAAACAAACAGCCTCCAGGGGCCTGATACAGATTACCAGACAACAAGGTCAAATTTAATGGGCCTTGCTCGGTCAGACAAGCAGTTTATTCCTAATCGTGTAATATGATTTAAGAGGGAAGCATTTTATTGGATGTAAATGTAGAGCTTTTTGTGTCATAACAGCACACCCTGCCCATAGTGAATGTAACTAAGATATGTAAGTCTCTTTCAAATGGTGATCATTTTAGGTCATTCAGGAGTTTGCCTAAAGGCCAGCCTTTTAACTTGAGAACAGGCAAGCTTTCCGGTGCAGATCATACCCCCAGTGATGAGAATTTAAAAAAAATTCAACTTGAATAGAACTAGATTAAATATCAGTATGAGTTAATTGTTTAATTCTGAACAGGTGGCACCCTGATTGCTCCTCCCAAAACATCTTACACAAAAGACTTACAGATTCAGTGAGTGTCTGGTAACTGTATGTTCATAACAGTTGTAGAGACTAAACACGCCGTCAACATAGGCAAATATGCACCACTGATTGTAGAATTGTGCCAATGTTTTTATGAAACTACACTATTAAAGTAATATTAATTTGTTATCTGATTGAAAGTCATGTGTCCACAGAACCATTCAGAACCAAATCGATCAGATTTCAAAATCCCAACCATGCTCAAGACAAAAAAAGGCATCTATTATATGTCAGGGACAAGATTGTAGAACTAACCAAGGGAGGAACAAACTTAAGACCATCACCAAACAGCTTGTTAAGAAAGTTATAGCAGTTAGTGGTGATGTATGCGACAAAAATAAAAAATAACGTAAAATCTAATCGAGAAATCTGAGAATCTGAGAACAAGCCCAGAAAAACATGTTGGGAACTTGTCAAAGCAGCTGGGACAATCACCAAGAAAACAACTGGTATCACATTATGAAAGATTGAAATCCTGGAACAAGTCCTGCTCAAACTTGACCAAAGCCCTCTTTTTATATCAGATGCTTGTTGGTATAGATACAATTTTGGCCCTGTGGGAAGAAGAAGATTCCGTCACAAAACATGGCACAAAAATGAAGGCCTGGTTTATTGCCTACTTCTGGATCACACTAGTCAGCTGGCCTAAACAGGATTCTCTTTTATACTTTTATTGCATTTGAAATGTTGTTTCATAAAATTATATGATAATGGATTATCACATAAAAACGCTGGATGGAAACACCAATATACACATAAACTTTGAAAAAAAAACTTTTATGTGATAAGAAAAAAATGTGCCTAAATTACAATAAAAACAAATTATGATGATAAATTTCATTGTACAATATCTGGAATGTTGTTTTGGTAATTTCAAATTTCCTTAGCCATAGACGGTCGTCAATGTGACTTGGGACTATCACCTTCCAGAATTGTCTTGACTGACTGCGTTCCCAAAAAGCAACCTATTGCAAGATAACTAGACTGCGCTTATTGTGTTTCATCGCAAGTAATTTATTATATATGAAAAAGAGCCTTCTAATATAGCAGCTTTCATTTTTCTTTTGATTTTTGGCACCAGTTTACCAGGAAGTCACAAATTGTTCTCTTGGACTCGTGGAAGCAAACTCAAATTCTCTATTGCAGTTTTGCACATACATTTAATTGCCATCTTGGGATGGAAACATGGCTAGTGGTGCTTTTTAATAAAGGGACGCCACATTCTTAGCAGACTGTTCCGGTTCTGAAATGATTATCTACATCATAAGAAAGAACAGGAGCTAAGCTCTGCTGCATCCAAATTAAATCAGGCGTCAAAAACACACAAGCACTAAACGAACCAAGAATGCCATGTATCAGAAAATTCTCCCGTCATTCGATTTTGGTTTTAGCTTGGTTGAGAATGAAAGCTGTCACCACTTGGAGCCCCAGCCCATTGAGAAAGTGACAGCACTGCCAGGATATGATTCTAATCCTGTTCCTAGCATTCTTTTAGCCCGCTGGCACTGCAATTTTGCCAGTTACCCTCCAAGCCAACGAAGAGAGGTAAATCTCTCCAACAACAGCGTATTGCTGAAATTCACATCAAAGAATTCCTGGAATACATATATCACACTCAGAAAGGAGCCAGTGCCAATCTAATCAAGAAAATTAATAAAAAATGTTCCAAATACCTTCATTAACACCTTTTCTTTGATCATTTGGACAGAACTGTTTTAAATATTTTACCTTTTTGAAACCTTTTCCCTTTATATTTGAAATAAAAAAATGTAAACAATACTTGGGTTGCGTCATTCCTACTTAATTCAAAACAGCCGCTGTGATTGGGTTGCCCGACATCTAAGGGTAAAAAAAAGGAAAAAAAGTATTTTATCTTTCCAAAACATGAAGGTTGATCTTTGGTCGTTCCACAAAAGGCTACTAGTGGTGCGCAAGACAAGATGGGGAAAAAAAATAAATCATCTTCAAAATCAAGAGGAGTTTGTGTTCAAGAATCATGAATATTACAGTTTGATAAGTATACACCAACATCTAAGAGAGACACAATAAAATATACACAGCTAAAATATACACACCCATTTTACTTCATTATCAGTGTCTGAGAAAGAGACGGGGGAGACGAACCAAGATGACCACCAACAGATCAGTAATAGTTTACCACACATAAAAAATGCTGGAGGATTTCTGGATAGGCCTTCTTATGGGAATATGGATTTTCTATTCGAGACAGACATGAGAAAGTACGAACCTTTGTGTGTCTATATATAGTGTGAAATATAGTCAAACATCGAAGAGCTTTCTGTCCAATAACATCCATCACATTAGCGATTATCAAAATTCTCTATTTCTAATAAAAATTGGAGGCTGACAAGTCTGAATGGGTGTGTGGCTGGAAAAAAATCAGGGGAAAAAAATCAAGAAAAAAAGGAGAAACATTGGTTTAGCACTTTTAAATCTCTGGAATCTGCCACAAACATTGAAAGTAGAGCTTGCCTCCGTAAGAGAGTCTGGGTTTGGAGTTTTACATTCTAGAGTCTTTGTGTAGTTTCACAAATGTAAGTTACACATTAAACACAACCAACACATCATTAACAAACATTTTGGTAAAAATAAAGAATATTTCTAATAATAAAACTGCCATTCCTTGTAGACTCTGCCATTCCTTGCTGCTAAACCGTATAGGGTGGAGGTCCTCCAGGAGCTGAGTGATGTGCCTTACCATAAGTAAATGCTTTGTGAAGTTTAAGATCTATGTGCAGTGTACATGTAAGAACTGTTCATAGTTCAATGAGTGTAATAACACAGGTTTAAAGAGCTGGCCGAGGAGTGCCATCTTTCATTAAGTGATGACAAGTGTCTGAACTGGGCTGTGAGGGGTCGCCCTCTTTGCTCCCAGGTCTCTTTTTGGTTAAAATCTTTTCTTTTTTTATACCACTGTTATCACAAGCACACTTAATCCTCTTAAGGGTGAAGAAACCCCCACTTTGCTCACCCAAGCCAACAGCAGCACTGCTGAGCTCTTTCATTGAGCTGCTGTTTCAGTCACACGTAATTACACTACAATGCCACACCACTCACAGCCCTGAGATACGGAGAGGGGTCTGGCGACAAAGAGAAGGGCAGCTCTCAATGTGTGATACTACAGATTCTGTGCAAAAGAATAGTACTTAGAGTTTGTAAAATGGTTTATATTAGCCTTTTGGGGTTTCTGTAAGTTTGTGGCTGAAACTGGTACTGCAATCCCATAAGGATCACACCTTACCCTGGCCAGAAAAGTTTTATTGGACCACCAGCATTTTCAAAAATGTAAGTTGCGGAACATATAATACTTTTCTTTCATGGGGGTGTGTATATATATTTATGGTCTATTTCTTTTCTTTTACCTAAAAAAACAGTACTTTAAAGAAATTAAATGTAATTTTTAGGTATAAAGAAAAATATGTTTAATAGTATGTTTTACTCTCTGTGTCATAATTTTCTTTCTCACATGGCAATATTAAACCAGAGACACAAATTCATCCACAAAGCAAAATAGATCCGTCATGTTCCATGAAGCTCCTCCTATTTTTTTTACAATGTACTTTAGAGACATTTGCATATTCTATATTTTATCGGAAATCAGATCCATATTATACACTCAATATTAGTGAGGGAAATCTGATGGGGCAGCAATATCCAGCAACCTCTTTCATATGTAGCCTTTAAATATGCAAACTGTGTGATTACTTCATCTAGACTTTTGGACAACTGAGGAGTTGGGAACTCTGCATCGCCCCAGTGTAGTTGCTGGCTTTGGTTCAAATGTTTATATACTAGAATCAAAATAGTGAATTAGAAAATTCACAAAACAATCAACGTCATAGATTTTCCCATTTTTTGTAGATGTAGATTTTCCACCACTGGCTGCTTTTATAACTTTCCCACTCCTACAGACTTCTTCAAATCCATCACTGCAAGTCCAGATGATATTCCCGACAAGTTTCCATCATTACAAAGACCTGCATCCGAGTCGCATCCCCAGCAAGGTGCTCTGCAAATGATCAGATGCCAGCACCGAAGTCAATAATGAATAAAACCTATAGAGGAAAACAGCCCGTCCCTAATGGTCCCTGTGTCTCCTGAGTGTTAAAAAATGTAAATTTATGTAAAAGCCCACAGGAAACACATATTTACAATACGTTTAAGTAATCACAAGATGCAGGCATGGAGAAGTATCCCGGCCGCGAGAGGCACTCAATGCAAAAGTAGTTTTTATGTGTCATTAATTCTCTTTGCATTCCCAAATCACCCTATATTACGGCGGTAATACAGTAATCACTCACAATCGCACAGAAAATTATCTGCACTCATCTGTGGAATAAAAGGGAAAGGGGGAAACGAGGAGAAAGCATCCCATTTGAGGATCCTCTTGTGTCCTTAATGTTGAGCGAGAAGCCGGCAAGTAAACGACTGCTCGGTCAATCTCGACTCCGCCAGCGATGGAACCGTTCTCGAGCAGCTTAATGATGGCGGGGAGTCAATGGCTCGTCCTGAAACGCTCACACCTTTTCATGCTACATTGCTTGGAATAGACGCAAGGTTCATGGACAACTAAATTGAACCTTTTATATGCTAGCAGAAACTACACTCCTCTGATGCCAAATGTGAAGGACGCACTTGGAGCAGAGGCATTAAAGATGGGGAAGTGCTGCAGACACATCAAGCCACGATTCTCCATCTCGCTCATGGACACTCTTTATCCTTTCTTTAATGAAAACAACTGAATGCTACCGCTATAAAACCATCCCAAGTCTACTCTCTGGAAAGTTTTAGATCATTATTGCATTATTTCATTAGTTTTTATTAACAGGACTCATAGTTAAAACACTGTCCCCCAATATCTTTAAAGATCCGTTCAAAGTGCATTTGTGTATTTCCAGCTCCTAGTGGTGAATAGTGTTTTTTTTTTAATTACATTTTCAAAGTTGAGGATGTAAACAAACAAATTCACGTTCAACTGTCAGCATTTAGCTGCTGAAGTTTCATGTTGCAGAACAGTAATAACATCACGGTTGACTTTAAAAGGGAAAGTTCCCATTATCATACACTTCTCAAAATTTAAGGCTGCAATAAATATGTATATTTTGAAAACTAATTTAGGTTTGTAACTTTTTAGTTTTGCATGTGTTTGCAGCCAAAAGATTTTACTTTTCTAAAAATTAGTTGGCACACCCTTGACCCATTTTCTGCCAGAAACTAGAAACCATTGCCATTGGTTGGCTTGAAACTTTAAATTCCTATGAGTTTTCAGATTTCTTTTTTACAATACACAGTGGCATGCAAAGGTTTGGGAACCCCTTGAAATGATCATGATTTTCCTTTAGAAATCATTGGTTGATAACAACTGTCATATAATAACTCCTATTATGTTATATTTAACTGAAAAGTCTTGTCCACAAAATGAATGGTCTAAAAGGGAAAAAAGCATGAAATTTAAAGGGGTGTCCAAACTTCTGCCGACCACTGTGGTTAAAACCAATTTTATTTTTGTTGTATTTAAAAAACAAAACAAACAAAAAAAAGAAATTGCATCCGTTTTCTGACTAAGTGTTTCTGGAAGAAGCAAAAGGCACCCCACTTGTTCTTCAGGCCTCTATCTTCCAAGAAAACAATTCAGAACAGCAAAAACTGCAAGTGTTTTCATGAACTCAATCCCTGACACAAGCACTTTTAAAACTTTGAAACATAACAAAACATTTCAAGCAGCTGCTGTAACCTCACCATCCTTTCAAATTCTATTTATACTTGAATGAATTTGTGACTTTTTAATATACTAACTCACATTTTACACAATCTTCATATAATAGGATTCTTGGTGTTAAGACATTATGACAAACAACAGATTAAACAAATGCTGATTATTAATATCTGGCTATCGAACTATTGCTGTGTAGCTGGAAAAGGTTTAAATTCTGAACGCAAAGTTCTGGAGGGGGGCAGTGTTGGACCTCTAATCCACATACACCCCCTACTGGCAAAAAAAAAAAAACATATGGAAATTGTAGATTATTCTAGCTCTGGTTTCTAATGGTTTGATTTTTAGTGTAAAATTTCATTTGCGTTTAATTTCATTTTTTCCAAGACCATGTGCACCACTTGTGAAATGTGGCATAAAATAAAATAGCAAGAGTAATGTCTCCAATAGTTCCACCCAGGGCAGGCTCAAGGGGTGAGGGGGTCCTAAGCAGAATATCATGTGAGGGCCCCCTTGAACACATCCATAATCATTTGTGTTAAAGTGTTATGTCAGTAAAATTTTAAACATAAGTATCCTCTGTTGTACAATTTGTAATCATAATGTAATATAAGGGGCTAACTTTTCTAGACACCCCTCTCTATTGAGGCACAGGCTCCATCATTTTTATCACATTTCTTTTGACTTTTAAGCATCTGACACACAATTGACTCATTCATTAATCAATCTTAACAGATTTATTGCTATTTAACACTACAAATAAAAAAAAAATCATGTCAAAATACAACATTACATGTTTTTCATTCATGCAGGACTAAAAAAATGTTGATTATTTTTAAATCATGTTTTTGCTAAGTAACATTAAAAATAGTTTTTTTTTAACTTGAGAATAAAAACAAGTAATATTGTACATTAATTTTCTTTTCATTCATTAATTCATTGTTTTTTAAACGCCCTTCCAGCTTCTATGGCTATTTCCAGGGCGAGAGCAAGTTAAGTTATTGAATTAGATAAAATGTTTAAAACCAGCTCTTCCTAGAAATTAATTTTCTTCTAAAATACAATGTTTATATTTTAAACATTATTAAGTATTTTTTGGGAAATTTTAATGGTCAATTTTCAGGTGGTCTTATTAATCTTACAAGTAACAAAGAGCTCATTAACATAATCATAAGAATACAATATTATTAATTTATATGATACTTTTTTTATTTTCTTTAATTAACAATAATGTTTTTTCCAAAACACTGTCGTATTAAATGATCTAATAAATAAACAAAAAATTCCTTGCATTAACAGGCATATTATTATCAGGCGTATCTGCTCGTGGACAGCTAAGCAGTTGCTTTATTCACATATTTACAAAACTGGGCCATAAACACACATATTCACAAGCTTATGGGTAACAAAACAAAATAGTATTCGCTTCAATAAAACTAATAAAAAGAAATATTTACCAACATTAACATTAATTCTCAACAATTTCCAGATGTTCAGGCATCGCATTGCAGTTCATGGTTTGATCCAAAGAGGGCAGCATAAGATGCTTTCTACTAGTTTATTCGTTGTAATTTACACATATAAATTGGTCCGAAATTAGAACAGAGGTGAGGTAAAACCAGCTCCCCGACTCTTAAATGAGGAGCAAAGCAGAACGTGTGAGAAAAGTGCTGCGCAAACCATGACAGGTCCTGAACCTGCACAGTGATCCCCAGCTCTTCCTGAGCGGCACTCACAGCCTGCTCCACCACACACTCATTCTGCAGCTCTGATAGAGAGCAAGTGGAGTACACCGTGTGCCCTCCCGGTCGTGTGGCTTGGATGCCAGCCCTGGATGGTGCAAAAAAAAAAAACATCAGATCAAAAGTTTGACACAGCATTGAATTATTAAAAATGTGTATTATCTATTTCACAGCCACTTTTTTAGAGATATACATCCAAAGGTCTAATCCAATCACAGTAAAAACAAACAGTCTAAACAACAAAATCTAACACACTTTATAAACATAAAATGAATCTTAGTGACTGATTCACACTCTTTTACATGCTACGTGAATACCTTATACAAGCGAAAAATAATCTGGAATAACTTTCACACGTTCAGAAATTATTTGCTTTTTTTTACAGGAACATTTGAAATTTAAGTGCTCTTTATAATCTTATAAATGAGTAATTAATTTATGGTAGTAATATCTTTGTTATATACTCTTTACACACGAGAGAGAGAGAGAGAGAGAGAGAAGCAGGAATGGCGCTTCTAAGCATCATAGGCATTATTCCCAATAAAATATCTATGGAGACTAGATGGCCAAGGTGTGCGTCAAGGTTTGGCTCGTAAAAGTGCTGTTTAAAATAGTTTTTAAAAAAATGCCTCAAGAAGTAAATGAAATAAACTCACGTCACTATGATTTTACAAAGCTGCGATATGGCAAATTGGTTGCTAATGTAAACAGTCTGGTTGCTATGGAGGGTTCAGTGGCAATATAATATTACTCTTTGGACTAAGTTCTAAAAACCAATACCCCATGTGTCAATTCATTCACAAAACTGAGGTATAGTTCTACGAACCCTAGGGTTCCAATACTTTTGCACAATCCTTGATATGCACAGACTGATAACATTCACAATTCTGGTGAATTTCACATTCCTACCAGATTCTCAGTTCGGATCCGTCTGAACACATATAGGAACTAGGGATGCACCAACACCATTTTTTAAAGACTGATTACAAGTACCGTAGCTCAAATTGGCGAGGAGATAAACTGAGCATTTTTGTCAGAAGAAGAAGCTGGAAGACTTTGCGAAACAATATTTTTAAGGTCTTCAGGTGTGGCACTTCTAGACCACAGTCCTTCAGGATTCAGAACACAATACACTGTGATACAGTGAAGCCGCAAAAGGTGAACCACGATACAGTGGTACCTCGAGATACGAATGCTTCGAGTTTCGAAAGCCACCCTGGAACAATTAATTTCGTATCTTGTGGTACCACTGTATAGCGAGGGTTCACTATGGGTTCTGTTTTATCTGTGAAAATTTCAGTTATCAGATTTATCTGTATGACACCATTTTTCCAATATTGGGCCAGTAATTACTGGTGGCAATAGTTATTGTGCATCCCTAAAACAAACTTCTATTTCTTTATGGTTTTTTTTTTTTTTAAGATATTATTGCTGCCTTTTCCATTTATTTTCAATGGCCATTATAAGTAAATAATAAGTCTTTAACCCTTTTATACTTTAGCACAGTGCTTGGTATGTTCTTGCACAGACACTACCCATATGCTCAGATCATTACTTACAAAAGAAGCTGCACTTGCAGTAAGGGCATTTTCTGACGTTCTTTGGTTCTAGATCTCTTAAATATATTGTTCTCCTCCACCATTGCAGAGTGTCTATCTGTGGTGCAGGGAACATCTACGAGCACCTGAGTGAAGATGAAAAACAATGTGCTAAAGGTTAATTCATAAAAACAAGCATCATTTTTTTACAGCTTCTCTTTTTGTTTTGTTTATTTTCCTCTTTAATATAGAAGTATGTAAGAGTGCATGTATATATTTGCAACAAACACTTCTCTGTAACAAATAAATACAATGTAGTAGAACCTCCAAAAAGCAAGTGACTCAAAAAAATATATATATTTCCATGGGGTGATTAATAAATGCATGTCAAGTTTTTCTTAAACCGAGAAAAGTCTTGATGAACAATACTAACTCGATCAAAGCACTTCTCTGCTGAAGGTCCCAAATCTCGACCATCTTTGGTCAACACATGGATGTGTTTTTCATCTAGGACGTCTTTGGGCAAGTAACTCTGAAGAATCTGGTCCAAGCGATTAATGCGGGAAATCGATGAGTCGTTTGCCCACAGGTGATCTAAAAAGAACAAAAATAAAATAGTCGTAAAGTTCTGCAAATACATATTGAACAGCTTTAATTAAATACAGTGAATACGCACTGACTGAGTATGACTGCAGGAGAACAAGCATTTTTCCTCCAGGAGCAGCACACAGATCCAACACAGAGTGTCCAAGCTGGACATCCAATGCAAGTGCTGGCAAAACAGAGGCTGCATCCAGAAGATAATATCCCAGAACCCTATTGATGTCGGGTCTACACCAATGATAAGTTTTAACAAGGTTGATGTATTCAATGCAACAGCGATATAATTGTGAAGAAAAAAAGCATAAAACAAAAAAAACCTTGAGAACGCAGATTGTTAGTCATAACTGATGCAGATTACTACATTGGAGTTTAATTCGAAAAGGCTCACCTTGCAGGTTTAAATCTACTAATGTCTCCTTTGGGAAAAACAAGGCATTTAATACCAGGAGTAATACTTTGTTGAAGATGTATTTGCTCCACCTCTGCACACTCCTCAAGAGGACGTGTGGGATCTTGTGATGATTTGTGGAAGTCGGTTTTGGAACATTCAATAGTTAGGAAGTCTTTACAGCCCTGGGCTTCTAAATCTGAAATTAAACCAGCTGCAGAGGAGAAATTGTTTATCACAGCTCCATATTTCTTTTCACTCAGCATTGCAGCTCGAATAGAGGGCCAAAGGTCCCCATACTGAGCTTTGTACGTTTTGTCAAAATTGGACATAGCAAGTTCAGTGGCTGGAAACTTGGGCCTGGTTGCAGCCTAAGGGCACAATGAAGAGAGCAATATTTTTTTTCACACACGGCGTTTTACATTTTCAATCGAGAACAATTTACAACTTACCCATTTTGTTTTAACACGATACCGTCGCGGAATAAACCTAACAGTGTCTTTAAATTTGGTAATATAAAATCTCGTGGATATGTACGCCGCCATATTTGTGTATCCTCTAAAAGCGTCCGACGTCTTCCTTATTGTTATTTCCGTTCCACCAACACTAAATGTTCATTTGGAATGATGGAATACTAAAATTGATTTATTGTATTCATTCTTTATTAATAACACATGATATAACTATAACGTAATAATACAGGTATTCACAACTACTCAAGAAACATTTTTTAACTACGTCTTTAAATCTCAAACTATCGAAAGCGCTAAAATGGTAATTCAGACGCATTAACAAAGATCCATTCACGTATCTAATTAATATTGAATACATTACTGAAATATTGACATCAAATGTGAAAATGTCCGCCTTCTTTGGTCCATATTTAGTGATTAACCAAATCTCACTTAATGACTACTTATTAATGTTAAACATTGCTCTCCCTAAGAAATTTTTTAAGTAAAAGAAAAATTTTCATAAAACTAGAATGCACTACAGGCATGTACCACAGGATGGCAGTAGATACTAAATTGTGTAAATCAAGTGGCGATGGCAGGCTTTAAATACACATTTTAGGAAATGTTAATTCTAATATTTGTTATGCATTTATTACCAAAGAGACAGTGGTTGTAATGATATGCAATAAGATTTTCCTTTCCTTCCTTTTGTACATTTCTTTTCGTAGAATACAGGATTAAAAATACTCTTCAAACTTCGTCACTTATTCTGCTCATTGTTAAAAATAAAAAGCATTTTTGAACTCAATTTAGAGAGCCACAATTCATTTTATTTAAAAAGGTACAAAGAAATCATGGTTAAAGCTATGTTTAAAAAAATAAATATCTGAAGTTTAAAAAAAGCATAATTTACGTAATAAGAAAAACAGAAAGAAGAAGAAAAAAAAGTCATTCTGGGTTCATGCACACAGTGCATAGAAATGAAGCGTCTTGTCCTCTCCTCACCACGACTGATTCTCCTGATTCCTCTGTCCGACAAAGTCATTCATGGAAGACTGTAATTAGAAAAAGACATTTAATCATTTTAAATAAATTCACTATTAATCAGGTTCTATGTTTGACCAAAATCAGTTTAAGCTTCCTCCACGCTCTTTGAATGAAGAGCTCATTCTCCATCTCGCTGAGTAGCACCAAAAGTAAGGCGTTTCATCATATCCATGCGTCTGCAATTATAAACGCTGAAGTAGAATTTAATTCCTTTTAACACCAGCCTAAATATCAGTGTTCGATGTTCCACTGTTATTGTAACACAAGGTAATGCTAAAGAACCAAATAATGTTGTATAAACATGGGATTGAAATGCTAACATTCAATGATCTGCACTCACTGGCCACTTCATTAGGTACACCTGTCCAACTGCTTGTAATGCAAATTTCTAATCAGCCAATCGCATGGCGGCAACTCAATGCACCTAGACATCATGATGAAGGCAATCTGCTGCAGTTTAAACCCAAAATGATAATGTGGCATGGTCTGAGTATTTCAGAAACTGCTGAGCTACTGGGATTTTCACACACACAACCATCTCTAGGGTTTATAGAAAATGGTCAGAAAAAGTGAAAAGGGGCAGATCTGTTAGAGCAGACGCCTTGTAGATGCCAGACTCCACCCCTTTATATCCACAATGCCCTCATTTTCAGATGGCTTCTTCCAGCAGGATTTTTTATGTCATACAGAGCGAATCATCAGGTTTCTTGAACATGACAATGAGTTCACTGTACTCAAATGGTTTCCATCACCAAATCTCAATCTTTTGGGATGGTGGAACGGGAGATTTGCATCATAAATGCTGCCCAATTCCGCAGCAATATGGACCAAACTCTTGCAGGAATTTTTCCAGTGCCTTGTTAAAATCATTGTGGAGGCAAAAAGAGGTCCAGCCCAGTACTAGCAAGGTGTACCTAATAAAGTGGCCTGTGAGTTTTCAGAACTGGCTAAAATGCTATTCATCATCTTGGGGGAATTGAATAAAAAGATGATCATTGAATCAAAAAGGAATCTCCTACAGAATCCCGGACCTTGCTGCTTTATCAAGATCCAAATGTTCTTTTAGTCATCAAGGAGTGAACGCATAGCCGTGAGCTGACCTGCAAGAGCAGCCTCTCTTTCCTCATTCTCTTGTAGAAGAGCAGAACGTCCTGATTGGCCTGCACCACCCGTGGATCAAAATCCATCACACGCAGCCCCTGAAGACTGCGAGCTCGTGACAGAGCCACATACGCCTGGCCGCTCTCAAACACACGTGCCAGCGAGATCTCCACACAGTCCAGAGTCATGCCCTGCTCACACAAACACACATTGCTTTACTAAATCTGGAACTCAGGCTCTTTAAAAAGGACATGTACATGATGCTAAATCATAAAATACTTGAAATATTCATTGCAAAAGCAAACAATTGTTTTGTTTCCTTCCAAGTGGATTATTTCCCAAATTGTTTGTATACACTCAAGCTGCCTGCAGAGGGCGCTAAAACTTTAAGACTAAATTTGGTACTTTCCATCACCGCTGTTACAGTGGGAGAAAGCCTCACTTTACAGCCCTCCAACATTCGCTGATGAGCTTCTTCCCTTTGACACTCATAGCATTAACACGGACACTCCATCAATGCAGACGACACCGAACAAAAGGAGATTTTAATGAGTCAGACAGTTTATGAACTCATCGTCAAGTCACTTCCTTGTAGAAGCTTTTACTTTCTCCAGTTAGGCAATCTGGCAACATCAGGCTAGAAGTTACACACCTGACTCTTGTGGATGGAAATGGCCCAGGCCAGTTTGAGTGGCAACTGCTGGCGGCTCAAGTAGAGGCCACCCGGAGCTTTAAACATCCATCGCTCTCGTTTCATGATCTCAACGGCACCACAAAGGAAGCGCACACGGGGGAGACCTGCAAGGGGAGAAGGTCATCAATGTTCATCCAAAAGTACATCTGTTGTGAGGGACGCTGGCCCAAAAAAAAAGGAAGATATTAACTATATCAAGATTTGCCTTCAACTCATGAAACCGTCCGGGGTTGTGTTGGAAGGATTTAATGGAGAAAACTACGGTGGCCCATTAGTACACAACACAACAAAAATAAAAAAAATGTAATTTATTTGTTGACTTTACGCGGTCTGCTTTATTTTTGCACGAGTACCAGAAGGTATGAGTCCTTGATCATCTTGATAAATAAAAAAATGCAGCACTATAACCAGCTCCATAAAAAAAGCTGTTCTGATATGAACAGCACACGAGCTAAACTCAAGCTCATTAGATTTTTACTGGCGGCCGTACCTTGACTTCCCGGCAGAAAATCAACCACTACTCCCCTGGCTCCATTTACTAAACCCCTCTGGACATCCAGATTTTTTGTTAGCATGACCTGGAATAAAATGAAAATAAAGTAAGTCACAAATAAATGAATCCAAACAAGAAATAGATTTAAATCCCTCTTACCTGAGCTCCAACTTTGAGCTGTAGCAGGCGACTCACTGGACTCTGTGCATCAATGGTTTTAACCAGCATAGGGTCACTGTCCACAGCCTCAAACTCACGCATGGCCCCTTAAAATAAGGAAGCACAGTTCAAATCAATGCCTTTACTAGTCTTGATTGGGCATTTTGCCGCATTTACCCCACTACCACCCTCCGCGACGCTCCACCCACAAGATTTGTTCTTTGTTTTTCCCAGCATTAAGCAATCTGTCAATTTCATCCAAGTCTACGTCACATCACTGGTGAGCTACCAACAAATAATGAGATGCAGACACATGAGGCCTTTCTCTGGATGCAAACTGCTTTAAATCATTTTATTTCTGCAAGGAAAACTTCACTTTTAGAGCATTTTCTCCAACATTAGTAATTTTGAAAAGAAAAACCCAACCGCTTTTGATAAAGCTTCATAGAAAAGTGGATCTTGAAATGTAGTTATTTATAGTTCTTTAACCCTTAGAAGTTTCTGCCTGCACCAGTGCGCCAACCAAACATTATGCAAATCATCATTTCAATAATTTTAAAATCAACAAATAGCTAAAAGGTTATTAGCTATGAAAGTTGTGGTTGTAAACAATTAATTTATAATTTGCAACCAAATAAAGGAACACTGTTAAAATGGTTTTAAATCTGTATCTCCGGAAGTGTATTGAACACAAAATTTTAGAACCATGAGCTGATGGAATGCCGGAATAGCTTCAGCACAGTGTCTCTTAGTGGCCAGGAGATATGAAAAATTCCAGTCTGTTTGTCCTAAAGCAATAATTAAAAAAAGAAATCCAGTCTCCATACATTAAGACATTCAAGTTGAGTAGAACCGACCACGCCCAATTTTGCTATGTCAATTTGGGTGTTGGCCGTTTGAGATAAAAAAAAAAAAAAAATTAACATATCTGTACAAAAATATCTCTATGACTCGAAAATATTTATTCTAGATCAAGCTTCTGGTCAGAAGTTATTCTACATTTTTAAACTATCAACTTTTGCAACCTTTAGTCTATGCTCCACGTAAAATGGGTAGTAACTTTTGCTAGGTCATATTTGACCACACCACAGCATTTTTAAAACAGTGTCACCCATTGGTCAACGCTTTAAAAATGCTTTTTGTTGTGCAAAATACCAGATTTAGATAACAGTGTTTCACTGAAATAACTTAAAGCAAGCTAAAACGCTTCTGCCTACCTTGTGGCTCTTGTATTTTCTCCCACTATGTCTGCTCGCCACTGGAGCATCGTTTCCATTATTAAATAGGAATAAGCTTGTGATGTTTTTAAAAGAATCAGTTTCCAAAAGGACACAGGACTGTGAATTTGCATACAACGTTAACCAATATTACAGCAGAGTTTACAAATGGATGTAAATTCCTCAAAGTAAACCATACAGAGCATTTTACAGCCGTCCCTCAATAGCACTGAAGGTCACTTAAGGGTCAGAGCCTCTGACCTAATGCAGCAAGCAAAGCATAATCCACACCTCCAGTCTGAAGTTCTATTTCTCCATGACCAACCTGGTAACTGTTTGAGTTTATTCTCATTAGTGAGCTCCACGTCATCCTTGTGTGTGCACAGCCTGGTTGCTAGGATACCATCCCTCTCGATGCAGTGATTGGCACTTTTCAGAAGCTGTGTGGTCACTTCCTCTGTTACTCTTTACAGTAGAGAGAGGGAGGCAAAGTGGTCAATTCACAACTTCACCAAACAGAAATGTTCCTCGCAAACACAATCCACATCCCACCTACGAGAAGCACCCCAGGTGACACAAAAACTTGACCACAGACAAGGAGTCAGTGACTCACTGCAGCAAGTGGTCAGTACCTGCCCACTCTCACAGCCTGCAGCAGGGAGATGAAGGCCTTGTCTGTTTGTCTGCGAACCTCCATCAGCTCCATGTTCATGTGGATGCATTTCCGCCAGCTTCTCGCCTACAGGCAGAATTCAACATTTCAACAGATTCATTAAGAAATACATTTATTAGGTGTGGGCTAATTGCAAATACTCTAATTACTGTAATTAAGTAGCTTTTTTTCCCTCATTTAAAAATCCTGTTCCAGTTCTGCATCTGTACTTTTACTGCACTCTTCAACCTGCTTTAACTACTTTATCATTACTATGTTCTGCAGTGATTGGCACCCACCCTGCCAATCAAATTGCATTTAAAGAAACATAGATCTAGCGAGTGCAACCAATCCAATGTTAGTAACATAACTTATCACATCAATTCAATCAGTAGAAATAGAAATTCTTTGGCAAGAACAGCTAGTTCGTTTTCTTTCATCATTTCGATTCCAAGGAAAATAGTTGAATGTTCTCTAGATCACTCTTTCTCTCTTGCTCCTCTCTTTTTTTCTCCCTCTCTCATACACTATATCTTTCAATACTTTTGCTCTCTCCATCTCATTCTCCTGTAGTCTATCATTTGTTCCCTCACTCTTTTTCCCTCTCCCTTTAACCTATTGAATTTAAAAATTTCTTTTTGATTCACTCTCTTTCTCCTGTCTTTGTTCCTCCATATCTCTCCCTCTTCTTGCTGTCTATCTGTCTTTTCTTTCATGCTCTCCTTTTCTCATCTTGATATCCATCTTGCTTAGAAATACCCTTAAGAAAATGTGTGAGCTTATGTGAGCTATATTTTTAATTTGTAGGATAGAAATTGAAATAATTAATCAGAGTGACCCTCACAACTCTTGAGTAGTTTTACAAGATCTACTTTTTACTCGTACTTTGAGGCGTATTTAGAACAGAAACTTTTACTATATTTTCTTGAGGAAGTAATGGTACTTTTACTTGGGCATGATTTTTCCGTACTCTTTAAACCACTATAAGCTAATAACATGTTCCATCTTAGCGAATTTTATAACTATGCTAAACAAAAATTACACAAGCTATAAAAATATCTGCAAGCTTGCAATATTGATCAAATATCAATTCATTTTTTTTTTTACAATTTTCAAGCTACTCACATAGGCTGAAATGTAGGCGTGATGTTTTTCCATTAGCAGTCGTTTTAAGTTTTGGAAA
The DNA here is from genome assembly GCA_007224835.1 of Danionella cerebrum. Classification (NCBI taxonomy): domain Eukaryota; kingdom Metazoa; phylum Chordata; class Actinopteri; order Cypriniformes; family Danionidae; genus Danionella; species Danionella cerebrum. The sequence continues at coordinate 132,200 of SRMA01024238.1, forward strand.
TATGACACTCATCAAGATTGTGCGAAAAATAATATCAAGTTCAAGAGGAAAATAACCTGGAAACAAAAGTTTGTCTTGTCTTTTCCTTTAGTCACAGGTGGAAGTTGCAGAAAGTCTCCGCACACAATGAGTTGAATCCCTCCAAATGGCTCAGTGGATCTTCTGATCGAACTAAACGATTTGGAATAGTAATAAAAAAAAAAAAGTTAACACTGGATAAATCAGCTTCTAGTTAATTGAACAACCAAACCACTGTGAGATATATAGCTGGAGAACATTCAAATAACCATATCACTGAAGAGAAAATACGTTTTACAAACACCTCTAGGAGTTTTCTCAAAAGTATAGATTTGTGTACATGGATGGTTAAGAGTTTTTATTTTTAAAATATAATTCCTGAAATAATTTTTTGTGTTCTAAATATTTATGTTGCTTTAATCAAAAATCAGTTTGCTACATCATGGTCTTAAATTGCCTTATGACGTGATGTGAAAGATATTTCAGAGAAGTAAAATGGAGTACATTTTTAAGCATGACTGCATTGATACTTAACATTTCCTTTTGAAAATGTGGTATATTTTTGGTTTTATTTTTCTAAATCACTGTACAAAGGAAGGCATCATTCATCAAATCTTTGAAGATACTTATAATAAATTCTCTGAAACCTCATCACAACTGCAAGAAATTATGTGAGAGCCTTGCTGATGCTAATTTCTTTGTGTTCTTTTGATATATCTTTGGGGTATCAAAACTATGATCCTAAAAAGATCATTTTCATGTGTGATCATTTCCGGCTTTAGCTTTTACCGTGCAATAGCTTCAAGTTTGTCAAAGAACGCAGCCTCGACCATTGAGATCTCATCGATAATCAAGTGCTTGCATGAGGTCCAGTGCTGCATGACACCGGGACGCTGGGCCAGTTCAAGACACTGTTCAAGTGGGGCACAGCCTGACCCAATACCTGTTAAATAAAGATTCCCAATGGTGATTAAAAGCCACCTGCCATTCCCACGTCAGCCAGTCACATTTATGTTCAGCAACAGCTCTCCAAACATGAAAAGAATGTTTTAATCTACACAAAAGTTTTCTAATTTTACTAAATACTAGGGGTGTAACGGTTCACGGTATGTATTGAACTGTTTCGGTACAGCCTGTTCGGTTCGGTACACTTGCGTACCGTTTCAGTATTTGGTATTTTTATAATAATTTAAATTTATTATTAGTGCGATATTAAGCGCAGCAGAACAATGTTGAAAGGCGAGTTTCCGCACGGGCGCTATTGAGTGACGAGCACGTGCGCGAGTAGGAAAATGGAATCATATCAAAAGTGAAAGAGAAGCCAGAGCTTGAAGACCCTCCCACCTCACTACACTCTCCTGTTTGGGAACACTTTGGCTTCTCTGTTAAAATACATAACGGGGATAGACGAGTGGATAAATTTAAAGTTGTATGCCGACATTGTTCCACGGAGATCGGGCAGGCAACACATCTAACATTTTCTACTGCTGGAGGTAGTCACTGCAACCAGATCTGTGCTCTCTTCAGAAAATGTGGATAGGTTATCTATCCTAACTAGTTGCAGTATTTCATTTTTTATTTAAAAAAATGTGTTTTTCTTTATAAAGAGTGCATTTTATTTAAAATATCACCCAAATGTGTCACTTTTATTTATTTTATGCAAGAATTCTACTGTGTATTGGCAGCTTTCAAAATAAAGATTATGTAAGTTCTTATTGTTTTGTACCGAACCGAACTCTCCAAGACACTGTACCGAACAGAATACGATTTTAGCGTACCGTTACACCCCTACTAAATACTACTTCCAGAATAAAAATAGTGACCACCTCGGGTTTTTTGATCTGCACGAAGATCATCACCCCATCATTATGTACACTATGGGACACCATTAAAATATAATCTAACCTGCAAAACTATGGAGTGTGGTTCCTCCGATGTGACAGGCTGCAACGCCGGTGCTCGCTGTTGCATATGTGCTTTTTGGAGGCAGAGAGCCTACGATCCTTTTGAGCAAGAAGGACTTTCCTGTACCTATGGAGTGAAAAATAAAACCAGATACAATTACAAGACCAATTAATGAAGCACAATGGAAAGATGTTGCATCAAACTCAAGGTCCAGCACCCTGCACACTTAAACAGCAACCTAGAGTACAGTGCTTTAGGCTTTCTCGAAAGCCACCGATCTCAAAGCACAGATGGAACTAAACTGTGCACGGCGGTGGTGCTCCAGGACATTTGATACCTCTGGCATATAACATAAAAAGTATGATCATTTACCTGCGCTGCCAGTGAAAAACACATTTTTGCCACTCAAGACTGCATTGAGAACTGCAGTTTGTTCTTTGCTGAGCTTTTGTGCCACAGGCAGAGACAAGACCGGTTTCTTATTGGGGTGAAGTGCTTTGACCTACAACAGAAAAACTGGTTGAGATCCCAAGTGAGACAACCTTTAGGAAGCATAGACTTGAATCATAACCAGAGCAGATACAATTAAAATCCCAATCTAAAAATCAGAAATACTATATAAAAATGGTTAGCCAATAACTAATGTGATGTCACATAAAGGCAGGGATAGCTACCTTTTAGCGAGAAGAATCACTTTAACCAATTCTCTAGAAAAGACTGAACCTACCGGACTAGCATCACAGTCAGATCTGGGCCTCTTGACTTGCCTCCTTTCATTATTGACAGATCTGTCAGTGAGACACCTGGACTGGATTGGAGCGTTCACTTTACTCCTCAGCTCATTCGCTTTCTGCACATCTTTCTGCTGTAAAGGACTGATGGTCTCGAAGCCCCTGGGGAGACCAGCCCGTAGCTTTTCCCGATCACTCATGGGCTTGTTGCCTTGGGAAGCTTGGTGTTTAATGCTGAGAGTTTTGAGGAAGATCTTCAAGCGGTCTGGGGGACAGTCTGAGAGCAGGACCTGAGTGTTCTCTGGGACAAATTTAATAGTGCATTTACCATCCTTTGCAAAGCGCGTAAAGAGTTGGAAATCACGCAACAGGAAATTTTGAGGAGCTTTGCCATCGTGGACTCGCAGGATCATCTCCTGAAACTCGTTTCGGCCCAGTGTGATGGTGCTTCTGCGGATAAGCTGCCTCTTGATGGCCTGCCCCGCCGGATTCAAGCGCTCCACTGCTGCAGTGCACTGTAGCTCCGCCGGCTCCATACCACCCAGCATTTCAACCCTGCAAACAAAGCGTAAAATTGCAGAAATTACATCATATGAAGATTTAAAAAAAGCATGCTACTTGATATCTGAACAGAAAAACTGTCTTGGTAATGTGTGGATACTCAACCCTAACCATCAAATACACCCAGAGTTGATTTCTATTATTCACAATAAACCATTACTGCACTCTTCAATTAATTATTAGATAGATGTATTCATAACAAAAACCAGAAGATCTTGGATACAATTCTTGACATAAACACCCCGACCCATCAATAGTCATTATCTAAAGTAACTTCATTTAGTAGAAGGTATGCACATGAAATCACAGTACCCGGAAGTCATGAAGTGAGTGGCAAAAAGACTATTCATGCCCTAGCAGAGTGAGTTCACATAGTAATGCATTCACTAATAATGGTGTTGTGCTATTGCTGGTTGTAAAAAGAACCTTAAAGTTTACTTCTAAAAACTCATGGAGGACTACATGATTTGAAAGTTGAGGTATAATCGCCACCACCCCCTCAGAACATGTTAATTTATTTACTACATACAAGTTAAAAATACACAAAAATAACAATGCTTGATTGAAATACAGTGGGCAATTCTGCAGAGTATTATTATCAAGTTAACAATAAAAGCCATCCAAACATTTTTGTATTTGAACCATGATTGTTTAGAGGAAAAAGTTTAAAAAGGATTTAGCATTGTATTCAGAAATAACATTTATGAATATGCCATTTAACATTTCGGCAGTTTGAAGCGTAAGGGGCAATTTAAAGTGTGTTGCTTTTCATCGAAAAAAAAAAGACAATCTACCAAATTCACAAGCACACGTCACTACCAACTAAAATATGTCGATCGTACATAAACTAGACGTAAGTGCTCAGTTTCTAATTTAAAACAGGAATACACTCACCTCTTTCTCTCCTTGTTTGCACCAGGTTTGAGCAGCAGCGAGAAACACAGAACCGGCTGCTTAGTGTTTAATGAAACACTCACTGGATTTTCAAACAGTTCCGCTTTACTATGATTGGATAAGAGGGTCAGAGTGCTGACCTATCAGCGCGGAAGGATTTAAAAATACATCCAATCAGCGATTTGAGTTTATCGCGTCAGCACGGAGAACTGCCTACAAAAAATGTTCCACCAATGAAACCCTTTTATTTTTACGTCAACAGTTTTCGTTTCACGTGTTATGAACTTGTCTGTTTGTTAAAAGTTTGATAATTTTTAACAGATTTTGTAATCCTAATGTTTTTAGCTCTAATGATGTGTGAACAAAAAATAGAACATTGAGAGAAAGTCTATTATTCGAAAATATTTAATCAACATATTTTAATCAACATATATTATTTCACTATACACTCAGTGATATATTTAAAGATTTTTTTAGTTTCCATTTGAATGATTGTGGATCAAAGATAACAAAAAACAATTCAGTATTCCACACATTTCAAATATTTCAAGTGACCAGTAAAAAAAAATAATAAAATAAAATAAAAAACTAAACTCACATTGGAATTCTGACTTTTTCCCTCTATGGAGGGTGTCAATTACTGTCTTCTGCATAATCATCAAAAGCAGTCTTCGCAGTAAATATTTATGTTAGATGAATAGATTGGAAAACAGGGAGCATACAATGATATGTCATGATACTCAAATTTTGTAAAATACTGTTTTATTTTTAATCTCAAATCCATACCAATAAAATTGAAAAAAAAAAAAGTCTTGAAATATTTCCCTTTGAGTCTAGCTAACTAATAACATATAGATGTAAAAATGTGAAACAAAGTAAATGGATTTTCCTTCAATATTTTAGCATATGTAAATAGCCTTCATATTATATTTTAGTTTATGTTTTTTTTTTGCAGTGCATTAGATTACATTTCCACATTTAAAGTCATGTTGTATACTTTGTTGTTACAGCTGTGCATTTGAATAAGTAACATTCAGCAAATGAAACCCACAATTTTGCATTTGTTTCTTCTTTTTATATTTATCAATCAATCGGATAAATTTATTGGATAAATCCGCCCCAAATCCTCAAATTAACACAAACCACCGCATTCTCAGATGCTAAGTTTCTTTTGATTTTTAGCTAGTTGATTACCTTTCCAGTATGAAACATCCATTATCCCATGGTTCGGTGTATTTCCACAAACAAGAGATGCAGTTTTACGCAAGCACTGAGAGACTTCCAGGAAAGGGTCTCTGTCCCGCATCATTAGGTCCTGTTCAATGCATGCAGGATAACACTCTTAGTCAAGGGGACAGCAGCTGAGTTATAGCCCTCCTGAGGGTAAGACAGTTCTGAATCCAGCCTTACTGTAAGTGCTGCCTTCATCTGCACCCACAGCCCATTGAAGATGCAGTGAGCTGAAAGAACAATAAACACTTCTGTAATGAAAGCAAATCATTAAAAAGGGAAAGTTCACCCTTAAATCCACTTGTTTATAACTCAACATCATGATCCACTGTCAGCTCTTCATCCCCTGAAAATAGAAGAAGGAGGGATTGGGTTTGCAGCCTTGGATTAAAGTCTGTCAATATTTTTTTTGTAGCTCCACAAAGTTAGATAAATAAAGACAAAAAAGTGCATAAGTTACCATCGGCATGGCTGCAATAGACTGGTGACCTGTCCAGGTGTACCCGCGCTTCTCACCCAATGTGCGCTGGAGATCCCCGTAACCCTAAAAAAGGGAATAAGTGGGTTAGAAAATAAATGAATGAACCATCGGCAAGGACGCTCACTTTAAAAAGCAGATTCACATTGTTGTGTGGCATGAAATCAACAAAACTTTGCCTGCTTGATGTGATCAATACAAATCCTGGAGCTTTTGCTCGGTTTGTTGTGAATAATGCACACGGATTATAACAAAATTAATTAGACCTAAAAAAGCATGTTTAAATGAATCCTACATTTTAATTTTGAGAGATAATACCTACTGATATAATCGAGAGCTTTCTTTTCTTGAATGCTTTCCTGTGTCTTAGTCAGTAGAGCTTTGCGCTTGCAATGCAAAGGTCGTGGGTTCAAACCGCAGGGAAAGCACAAACTGACAATGTGCTAAATTAAAATTGAAGTCCTTTGGGAATAAAGTATGTTCTGAATGTGTAAATTGAAATATAAAGGTAATCTGGTGATAACATTTTTAGGCTTAGCTTATGACATTGAATCTGAATAGACCACAACCCCACATGGAAATAACCTATTTAAACATAGATGCTTTAGTATAGATTTTAAAATAGAGTTACAGTATATGTGACATATATAAAATTGGCCAGCTTTCTATGTGTCACATATATTGAAAACCTACTGTTGTGGCATAATTCTGCTCTTCCCTCTCGAGAGATAGAGTTCTGAGATCTCAGTGCGACAAGGAAAGAGACATGATACAGTTTATTGGCAGGGTTTTTATACGTTGTACAGTTCTGGCGGTTTGAACAAAGTTCCGCTTTTCCTGGGAAAACATCACATACTTATCAGTGTAATTAAGAGTCCTTATGAAATGCTAACTCCAGTCTCTGGTGTTGTGGGGGCGTCCACATTCTTTTGTCGGTGAACCTGGCCTTGGATCTGTGAATGACTGTATTCTCAAGTCCACTCTTAATGCAATGGAACTGAAGAGACTAAATGTCTATCTATGTCATATTTTCCATTACACCTACACATTCACACCTGATGCGTGTTTTTGAAGGAACACACGCAAACACTATGAAAACCGTGAGCTATAACACACACATACACACATTAGCTGTTTTATCCACCAAATACATATGCAAAATGCAACGTTTTTAAAATAGTTTTCTGTCTTTCTTCTAAAAAAACAGTACTCAACCTATGAAGACTAAAATGGAGTTTCCTAGGTTGCGTCCAAGCGTCTCTCAGCTCTGGATTCCCAAACGCTGGAGACTCTTCTGTTCTTAGAGTCTGAAGAGGAATGTAGGTTGCTGGTTTTTATAACATCACTTTATGTCATGTGTTCTAGGGGTTCTTGGAAATTGAAAAAATTCCCAGTTGAAGTCATGAACTCTTTCCAAACTCTTGCAACCTCTTGACAGTCCATTTATGGTCAAACAGCAGAGGAGTCATGGCATTTGGTTGCCTCTCTGTGACCTCTTGATTTTTAGCTGTGCTGGATCTCAGATGTCCATCAAGTTCTTACTCCTCTTCCTCTAACGAAGAAAGTTACAATGCTGAGTGCACATAACACGGGATAATAGATACCTCATCCAAATGAGTAGGAAAAATTATTGCTAAAGGGTACAGAATGTGGTGGAAAAGCCCCCAGAAGCGCACTGAATCAAGCCATGACATCACAAAACAAGTAGAGCAGCGAAAAAAAACAATAAAAAAATAAACAAAAAGCCTACATGATTGCTAACCTAACCCTGACCAAATATAGTATGTAATATAGATGCAAGCAAAGCATGTAAATGTACTTTCTTAGACGTGATCTGTCCAGCATGTGTGTACCTTTTACCTTTAACTGCTAGCATGTCAAGCAGACCCCTTGACCCTAATAACAAACACGCACTGTTAAATGATGGGTGGCTGTACGGAGTGGTAATTGTTATTCTTCAAAGTTTAGATTGCAAAAGTTCAATTAGCAACCCCATTATAAATTCATATCTAATCTTCCTTGCAATATCATGCCTCACTAAACCTTCCATCACAGAGAGCTCTGCAGAGCACAAACTCCCCCTCATAAATGAGCTTTTGAATAAAGCGGAACTGCCGTGAGGGCTTTTATATATAACTGTTATCTGTGAAAGATATACAGCATGACGTCATGGAGTAAAAATTCCCACTGGACATTTTTACAAACCAAATTTTTTATAGTGTCTTTAGTTCCAGCAGAGGATGGATAAATTAATGGTATTTTATTTTCTCACATGCAGGCTTTAAATGTATCCCTGAGATGCTGACTCAGGCATGACAAAATTTCCCTCTTCTGATTCTGTGAACCATCAAAACACTCATTATCATCATTTGAGAATGAGCGCCTCAGTTTGGATTATTGCACACCCACTGATATCCTAATGACATCCTTCTGCTACAGATATCATGTTTAATGAACACGATCAGAAGGCTTCCAGATTTTCTCACCTTGATCCCCCATTAACTTGGACTTTTATGTTTCATTTCTCAACTAGACATGGCAGAAAAGATGTTTCTGAGCTTTGGTAATTGTTCCAAAATTTAAGTTCGTTTAATTTATATAGCGCTTTTCACAACAGACATTGTCTCAAAGCAGCTTTACAGTAAACCAACAAG